>JAHDVE020002481.1:0-146610 GCA_022606495.2 Halesus radiatus | reverse complement strand
AAAAAGAAAAAAAATTGTCCGACGAGAGTGAAGATGAGGAGTGGAAAAAACAGAGAATGAAAAAAAACAAAACCAACGATTGATTATATAATTATGTTACAAGAGGAAAGTGTTACACCTGACACTAATGTAACTTCCAAAAATGCAAGGTTTTCTTACATGTTAAATAGTGAATGTTTCTGCGACATTCGCAACATGTGGCAATTGTTGATTTTGTCCAGAGGGTATGGATGAGTCAACATGGGATATGGTTTCTATTGTTTCCATATTTCCAGTTTTAACGATATCTTTCACGTGGTAATTGCCTATGTGTTTACCAGATGTGTCAGAAAGAGTATAGACCAAGTCTGAGATTTTTCTCAGGACTTTTGCCTTGATAAAACGAGGTGCCAACTTGGCTGAGAAGTATAGGGCTCCTTGAGATAGTGTGTTATTTTTTCTCCAAACGATGTCTTTTTCTTTAAAAGTTACGTGTTTTTTGCGAAGGTTATATCTGTCCGCACTTTTCTGGTGGGCCAGTAATAAGGCATCTGTTACTTCACTATAAATAGCAGACAATTCTTCCAAACGATGAGCATAATTTTTCACTGGACTTTCAGAATGAGGAGCCGAAGATGGAAATTCGAAGTTTCGATGTAGGGAGCTATGGACAATTTGTTCCATACCGTGTTTGAGGAAGAAGGGGGTGTAACCAGTTGTGAGATTCACTGTGTTATTCATGGCTGCCTGAATTTTTTCTAAGTTTTTACACCAAGTGCGTTGATCTTTGCCAACTAGAATTGCCAGAGCTGTATTAATAGTTTGATTATAGCGTTCTACAGTGTTATTTTGTGGAGTATAGAGAGTGTTATAAAAGATGTCTTTTATTCCATATTTAGATGGAAATTCTTTGAATTCCGTTGCGATGAATTGTTTACCATTGTCTACAATGACAGTTCGAGGGGTTCCGTAGGGTATAAATATGTGTTTTTCCAAGAGGTTAATGATTGTTTTTGCATTAGCTCTTTTTAGAGGGAAAATCCAACAATATTTGGTAAAAATGTCTACTACGCTGAGTATGTGTATGTATCCGGCATAACTTTTGGGAAACGGGCCGACAAGGTCCATAGATAATGATTGTAGTGGTCTGTTTACATGTTTGGGTTTACCCATTAGACCAGCAGTAGGGGCTGTGCTGTGTTTATAAGCTTTGCAGATGTCGCATTTAGAAATGTAATTACGGACTTGCTTGAATAGACCAGGCCAATAGTGTTTTAAAGTTATTTTCTTGTAAGTTTTGAAAGTGCCAGGATGTATGGAATCGGGTGCGCTATGGTTGTCGGATATTATTTGTTTTCTCTCTTCGAGAGGGACAACCAATTTCCAAGCGTAGTCTTCGAGGATAGAAAGCGGGGGTTTGCAATTTCGGAAGAGTTGTCCTTCTTTTATGATAAAATTGGGAAACTGTTGGGGAGTATTCTTGCATCCATTGTAAATTTTTAAATACCAAGTGTCCTTTGTCACGGGAGTAGGAACATTTGTTTGGGTATTTAAAGAAGCAATTTCAATTCTGGAGAGTGCATCGGGTACAATATTATCGGCACCTTTGCGGTGTATTACATCGAAAGTGAATTGTGATAGACGAGATGACCAACGGGCCAGTCTGCCTGAGGGATTATCCAAGGAAATCAACCATTTTAAACTGCTGTGGTCAGTGATGACAGTGAACTTGCTACCGTCGATGTAGCCTCGGAAATGGTGTATTGAGTCCATGACTGCTAATAGTTCTTTTTCGGTGATTCCGTAGTTTCTTTCATTTTTGTTTAGGCCACGGGAATAGTATGCAACGGGGTGTTCGCCGTCGGGAAATTCCTGCGTTAAAACTCCCCCTATTCCGACATTGGAGGCGTCCGTATGCAGGGTAAAAGGTTAGGTAAAATCAGGGCAGTTCAGAACAGGTGCGGATTGCAATGCTGATTTCAAGGTGGTAAAAGCGTTTTCGGTTTCTGTGGACCAAACAAAGTTGCTGACGCCTTTGCGGGAGCCGGTGATTTTATTGAGAGGGGCTGCTATGGAGGAGAAATCTTTGATGAATCTTCTATAGTAGCCGGCGAGACCAAGGAAGCCTTTGACTTCTTTAGCGTTTTTTGGTCTAGGGAAATTTGCCATAGCTTCGACTTTGTTGGAATCTGTTCTTAGACCCTTTTCGTCGACGATGAAACCGAGGTAACGAAGGCGAGATTTACAGAACTCTGACTTTTTAAGGTTGATGGTTAGGCCGGCGAATTTGAGTTGTTGGAATACCTTTTCCAACATGGCGATGTGTTTTTCAAAGGTGTCGCTTATGATGATTAAATCGTCCAGATAGCAAAATAAGTTGTTGTCTGATTCTGGACCGAACAGTTTGTCCATTAGTCTTTGTAATTCTGCTGGGCTATTTTTTAGACCAAAAGGTAGTCTTGTGAAGTGAAACATTCCTCTTCCTGGTACAACAAACGCAGTTTTGTCGCAGGAATCGGTGTCTAATGGTATTTGCCAGAATGCGCGGGAGAGGTCTATAGATGAGATAAACTTGGCGTTCCTGAGTTTGTCAAGGATGGCATGTACTAAAGGTAAAGGGTATGCGTCTGCTTCGGTGCAAGCATTGAGGCGTCTGCTGTCGAGACAAAAACGGGCAGAACCGTCTTTTTTTGCAACGAGAAGGGTTGGGTTTGTCCAAGCGCTCCTGCTGGGAACTACGACACCCATGCTTAGCATTTCATCTAGTTCTTTTTCTAACAGTTTCAATTTTTGGGGAGCTAGATTGTAATACCTTTGTTTGATGGGGGGGCCAGTTGTTTTGATATTGTGTTTAACCAGGTTGGTAAGTCCTAGGCCGCAATTTTCGAAAGCTATTGATTCGAATTTGTTGATAGTTTCCTTTAGTTGTAGGTTTTGAGCCGAATTTAGATTTCCATAAGGGATGATTGTATGAATTTCGGAGATTTGTGGTGGAATGTTTGGTTCGTTACCGGGACTAAATACTTGTGGGGCAATGTCGAATGCTTTCCAAAAATCCACTCCGAGGATGAATTTTTGGGAGATGGAAGGGATCACTAGGAAGTTGATCGTAACTGATTTGTTTCCACATTTTACTGGAAGGGCGAGAGAACCGGTGACAGTTTGAATTGTGTTGTCAGCCGTTGTGACAAGTGGTGTTTGGTTCTTTATTTTGAAACCATTATTTATAAAGATTAAGTGGGCGTTGTCTCCAAGGCAACTAATGGAGGCTCCGCTATCCAGGAGTCCGGAAAAAACTACGTTGTTAATGGAAAATTGTGCGAAAGGTCGTCCGTCTTGGGTTTGTCTGCAGCTGACGGAAGATAGGTGCAAGGCCTGTTTGAAATATTTGACGTGCGCCAACCACTCCGTCCATTCTTTAGGCCTTGAAAAAGAACGAAGAGTGGAGAGGTTGTGTCCTAGTTTTTTGGGTTTTTATTCCAATTCGGGGGTGGTCTAGAGAAATCTATTGGTGGTTTGATATAACGGTGGTTTTGAATGCCGATCCTTTCATTGCTGAGTTTTGATCTCTTGAAGATTTCCCTTAGGTTGTCACGAGGTGGTGAACGGGCTTGGGGGAAGGGTCTCTTTAAAGATTTATGTTCTTGGTTTTCTTTTGTCCTGTTGCGTTTGAAACAAGAGGAATATTCATGACCTATTCTTTTGCAGAAGGTGCAGAATTTTTTTCGTTATTATCCGGTCTAGAGGAAGAAAATAAACTGGGTTTAATTGTATTTTGAGAAATGTCCGAAGGTTTTTTCTTGTTCTGGTGTGTTTCGAGAATGAGGCAAACTTCTTTCAATTGTAGTAAGGAAGAAATTTTTTGCGAGGTGATGATGTGTTCGTATTTATCTAGCAGTCCATCAATGATGACTGCTAAAATTTCGTTGTCGGGTAAAGGGGTTGACAGCTTGTCGTTCAGTATTTCAGCTCGTTGTAAGTATTGTGCCGTATTTTCACTAGGGTCTTGTTTGATTGACAGGAGATTAAGCTTGATTCTATGTTGAGCTTCTTGTTTTCCGAAGCTGAGCTCAAGGGCCGACTTGAGTTCAGACCAAGATTTTGTTTTTTTTTTGTTAATTTTGTGCCAGGGAAACAATTCTGGGCTGATGAGGTCCATGAAGTTTTTGTGCAGAATTTCTATGGGGATTCCTCTTATTGAAGCTGTTTCTTCCGCCTTATCAATGAAGTCTTCCACACTGGTTAAACCGTTAAATTTTAGTTTCCAGGGAGTTAGGTCATAGGTTTTGTTAGGTTCATCCGCGACTGGGATTGTGTCCTTTTGCTCCTGGGTGATGATTTTTATTTCAACAGGGTTTGATAAATTGAAAGGGAGGGTCTTGATGTATCTTTTGTTGAAAAGCTGTGCGTATTTTATTAGAGCTTTCTTAGTTTTGTTTTGTGGAGACAGGTTTCTGTCGCGCAATGCTTGAAGAATTGTGTCCTTGTTTGATTGGTGAATGTTGGCGATGATACCCAAGGCAGGTGTGGATTCCATTTTGAAAATTAAAATTTAAAAAAAAGGAGAGAAAAAAAAATTTTAGACTTAGAAAAAAAAGTTGAGAACCTCTGATTTTTCTAAGTGTTTGAATTTTAACAAAAATTGGCCAGGGATTTGTTTAGGGGGAAGATATTTTAAATTTCACTATTCACTTTTGTAACTTTTACTTAAAACTTGAAAAAATTGCCAAGATTCTAGTTTAGAAAATGGTAATTTTCAAAAATCACTTTACACTTGTTGAAATTTGAGGTTAATTGACACTAGGCAATCACTTCCTTGTTTATTGTTTTTATAAGAGAGAAACTCGAAAAGGGATAAAAATTCGTCATTAATTATTTGAAGTTTTATTTTTTAGAAACACTGGCGTAGTAGTTTTAATTATAAATTTAAAGTACCACTTGATTTAATTGTCTTTGGTTTATTTTATTATTATTATAGTCACTGACAGAGGGTTTTTAATCACTTGATAAGGTATTACCATACAATATGTAAACACAATGTTACATATTTGCGAGAATTATTTGAGGAAATTGAAGTAGGTAATCCTTGCAGTAAATTTAATTGTACCTGTTGTTTAATGGGCAAAAGGTCTTAAAGGTGAAGTTTGCGAACTTATTTATCGAAAATAACTTAATTGTTGCAAAGCCGATAGCAACGTAAGGGACGGCGTGAGTTGTTTGTTTATGGAACTGTCAAAAATCAGCTGACTTGATCTAGGCAACTTGAGAAAAATAAAAGAGGGACTGTAAAGTTGCCTATTCTGTTAATTTGCAAGTCGGTATAGATTCGATTTTGCCAACTTGACAATGCTACGACGCGCTGCGTCTGGAGAATGTTCAAGCGAACTTCAGACGAGTTTTGGTTGAGAAAAAGAATTCGCCGAATATTCCAGAATTCTGCCGCGCTTTGTCGAACGATCCCGATGTGATTGTTGCGTCACGTGATATGAAATGTTCTAGAATTCTGCCGCGCTTTGTCGAACGTTCCCGATGTGATTGTTGCGTCACGTGATATGAAATGTTCTAGAATGTTTGGCGCGTTTTTAACGGTTTTTTGACAACGTCTCGAAATTGTTTCTAGAACAATTCTGGCGCGTATTTTAACGGTTTTATGAACATGGTTAGAAATGGTTCCAGAAAAAAATTGCTATGGGAACACTTTACAGGGAGAAGATACAATACAATAAGAGACATTTATACCGATTCTGAAAGCATCCTATGAGCAGGAACTATGTTTGTAACGAGAATAATTGCGGCAAGTTTAATGTATGGAGTCTGTTCCAATTCCCAAAGAAGGCCCCACGTTGGGCGCCAGTGTTAAGAATGAGGATTGCACGGGGATTGCGGGAATGCGGGAGAAGGTAAGGAGGAAGGTTGGGAAGGCGAATTGGCGGGAGACAGTGTGTGCATGTGAGTGTGTGTGTGTGTATACCCTGAGAGGGGTTTTCTTCCAGGGAGCTCAGCTCGGGACCTACGACTAGCTCGTCATCGGCAGGCCTCAGAGCTCTTCTTCAGGATCGTGAATCGACAGTCAGTCTTATAATTGGGGATTGCGACTCGAGACTTTAGTAATTAAAACTCTCAGATGCTTTCAGTAATCAGTTGTTTACTCGGTATAAAAAGAGGAACAGACATAGTAAGATTACACAAAGGGATCATGATAACCTAAATGTTACAAATGTTACGGGTAAGTTATGATTCTCTCTCTGAAATAACTCTACGAACGGCATTGTTAAAAGTGGCTCGAAAGGAAATACAACACAATGTAAAGGGGGGTAGTCAAGATACAGCTCACGTTTGTAAATGATGGCGGTCGTCGGTCGTGCGTCCGGGTAATAATCCATTGATGTCCATGATGGATGGTGCACCTTGGAGAGGATGTTGACGAGCCCGGGTGTGAGAAGAGAACGCGGCTGTCCAAGGCCGGGTGCGGGAAGAGAATCCCGTGCGTCCGAGCCCGGGTGTGAGAAGAGAATCCGTGTGTCCAAGGCCGAGTGCGAGAAGAGAATGGCGGCCCAAAGCGAGCGTGTCGAAGCCGGAACTCGAGTACGAGTGGTGTATCTTTTTGTCGCTAGGGGTGTTAACTTAACGAGTGGCTAGTAATTTATATAGGGTATATGCGTTATGTAACAGCACCTACATGAAATGGAGCATGAAGTCTCGTGTTGTTTAATATAAAATTAACATTGTTTTTACGATTGGAAAATTTATAAAAACGGTATCAAAGTTATCGCAGTTGATATATTGAGAACTAGGAACAAAATAAGCAGCTTTCCATGTTAGCTGCCAAAGACTTTTAAAAGGTTAAGATTCAATCGGAGATCTAAGATATTAATAGCAATAAATTGACCTGATACTGTGCCGACTAAATTACGACTGTACGGTCACTAAGCAAATATAATCAATCAATCAATTTGGGAAGCGGGTATGGGTTCCGCCGTCCCGGGAACCAATCATTCGATATCCAAAACCTTTTCCATAGGTCACCCTAAGTGGTTCGCTACGTTTGGAGAATTAGTAGGGGTGCCCCAGTTAATGGGGTGAGGTTTGTCCAGGCCTTATAGGGAGAGGCCGGTAAAGGGAGACCCTTCTATCTCTCCAGCCGAGCTCTCTCGACCCATCGCCTTGCACTGCAGTGAGAGGGATGGATTCATACGTCCGTCACTCCCAGACACACTGACCTCCAGATTCCTACTCACCACTCATATATTTTTCTGAGGGAAATTATTTTCCTCGGAGACTCCCGTGGGGAGTTAATGTTAAAAATAAAATAATAAGAATTAGAAAAAAACACGGAAATTGAAAGAAAAGTTAGTTTACGTATTTTCGATTTTTTTTTATACATATGACTATAGCTTAGATTTTAGATTGGTTCTCAGATTTCGTAACACTATCACGAATTCGGTCATCAGTTTGGATGATAATGAAAAATTAATAAAAGACTATGAAATATGATAGAAAGACTTGAAGTTATGATAGAATAAACACAGGTTTTTTGTTAGATAACAATATGGTATTAGAAAAATGATACCTCAAGTATTAAGAACACTTTGGATTTATTTATTTTTTTGTATAAAAATCGTTGTTTTTAGCAATTTCCCAACATTTGGCATTTCGTAGTTGCAATATTTTAATTCTAAGCCATCGATATTACGTTGAAACGGGCTGTGAACTGTTATTGATTTGGCGGTAATCGATCACACTCGAGCTGTTATTAAACGGAAAAATACAGTTATTACCGCAGCTATTTCAAATGTCGCCTGTGCCGACATTAACAAAAAAAACTCGAATGAAAATGGGCAATTAGTAAATTTCTAATGGTGTTGTGATGCGGGTGATGAATTCGAGTTATAGAACTTATCCAGGCGGAATGCCGTCTTTAATAATAGGAAACAGGTACATTTTTTTCAATACTGCTAAGGACGAAATGTAGTATCGGGATGACCAGTATAAATTAAAGAAATCAATGCCTTCTAATTTAAAGTGAATTGATATTCAAGTATTCAAGACATGCGTCGCATCATCTAAGATGGTCTTGTAAACCACATTTAATAGATAACATAATTAGCCTATATATATTTTCAAGAGATTCAACGATGTTTTCATATTCCAAGTAGAACGGCCGTATTCCAGTTTACTTCTAATTAAGGCGCTGTAATGGGTTAGAATTGACATAGTGGTAATCTATTTCCAGGTGTGTCACATGGCCTCACGACTCACGTAACATTTATATTGTTTTTGCTTCTATAAATGCCAAGAGCTCCTGTCTGCGAATAATTTGATACCCATATTGTAATTTATGGTTTTCGGACTTCTTTCAGTTATACTGGGCCATCGAAATATACTGACGTATATAAATAGTTTTTTTTTCAAAAAATTGGTATTCACTTGGCTGCGTCATTATTAATAAATTAATTAAAAATTACTTTGTAATCACCACTTTATAAATATATGCATATCAACATTTTTCGAAAGCGATGCTTTCCTCATCAGGAATGTACAAGATATACAGAATCATGTTGATTTATATATATTAATAAAGTGATCATTACAAGTAATTTTTAATTAATTTATTTATATGTAAATAGGTTTAATCTTCAGGTATAAATGTATACATTGATACCTGAAGATGTGAGCATCGCTCACGAAACATGTAGTAATATTGTATATTAATAAAGTGATGTATACAAAGTTATTTTGTTTTAATTAAAATACATAATGACATCACAAAGTGAAAACCTTCTAGAAGAAGAATTCTTCTTCGAAAAAATAAGTTTAATTTTACAATAGCTCAAAGAAAAAGTAAACATTATTGGACAACAAAATGTTTACAACGTTTTATGTAGGTACATACAATGAATTGATTTGTGTTTTTTTTTTAATTCAATTAAAAAATGTTATAAATTAAGGATAATTCGCTGCTAATTAATTTTTTTTTCAGAAATATTCTTATATTTCCTTATTTACTTTTAAAAAAGACTGCTTTGGCTAAAAATAAATTTCTTGTTAAGGCTTTATTAATTCCGAAATTAAATAAGTTAATAATTGAAGGACCGAATAAATTGCTCATAACCTTTAATCAGGAATTGCAAAGCTAATTTACTGGGTACATATTTTTAACTTCATTCCAACGCGTATTTCCATAATTTTCATTTAGCTTGGCGCTTCAATTTCCTGAAAACATTTTCATTTAGGGTATCCGGAAAACCCCTCTCATTGAAATTATGTGTTTTCTCGAAAGAGATCCAAAAAATTAAGAATTATTATTATACGTACTCGTGGTAGGTGTGCTAACAAGCCCGGGCTATATTTATAAATTATAAAGACAAATTGGAGTAGTTAGGATACGAAGGCCATAGTAATTTGTTTGAACAATGCTGGAACTAATTATCGTAATCGTTTCGGAGACGCTTCCACGACGTTATTATGTCCCATAGCGCTTGACAATGTGCGAGCGATGAAAACAGTTTGCTTACTATCGTCTTGTAAAGAAGATTACGTTCTGAAGAAAAAAACATAATATAAACATATTTCTGTTTAAATTTCGAGTTTCAAGACTCATTGCCGAGGTTGTTCCATTGCCTGTGGATACGGTGATACCAAACTGTCACAGAATATCGATTTTTATGACCTTTTGTTGTTTTTCAATGTACACATGAAGGTTGTCATCGTTTCATGGGTTATCTCTCGCCTCGAGGCTCTTTATACAACGAAGTAATATATAATTCTGATACGAGTAATAACCCAGATTTTCCTTATTTGAAAAACGTTTTTTTTTTTTATTTCTACATTTTCTGTACTAATCTTTTGGTTCACATTATATTTGGAACTAACTATTAACATTTACAACAAATCGATTTTCTGCGGAGCCAAGAAAAATACTTTTTTTTATTTATTTCAATAACTTATTCAATCTGGGTGTAACATCTGAGAATCGAATCCAGGATATCTGCCTTACCGGGGCTAGCACTAAAACCACTGAACTAATGAGACCTTATGAGGAACGGCTTCGCTGCCTGTTTCATACACAACCTAATTTTGATTTTGAGGCCAAAATACACATCCAAACTGAATAATGTGTTTTTTTTTTTTTTTTTTTAATTAAAGGCTTAGTATATATCTAGTACGCATGAGAAGTATTTTATTTATTTTTGTTTTAAATTATGAAGTATATGCCATGAGGCAGCTTAGAAAATTATTTGCGGATTTATTGTATTTAAAAAAATATATATTTTTTTGCTGTGTAAATATCATTATGTAAATAAAAATTTAAAAACAAAACACCTTTTTTTCGGGCCGATATTTTAAATTATGTACGTCAAATTTGTGTTCCAACGTAAATTGGTCGTTTTTAATTTAATTTAAAGTCCACTATAGTGCTTATTTTAATATTTTTTAAATTTATACTTTTTTATACTTTATATTTTCAATGCAGATGAGGTAAAACTTTTTTTTAAATCACCGTTAGCCCCTAAACAATTGTTAAAGGTGCCTCTAAAATCGCGATAAATCAATTCCTTTAATGGCACATATTTCATAATGTTAAACAAAAATAGATGAAAAAAAATATCATTAGCTTTAGGTGAGCACTTTGGCCTATAATCCAAAATTAAGTTTTGTATAAAACAGGCCGCGCAGCCGTTCCTCTTATTACTCTCCGTCATTTTTATCGCCATTATACCACAAGTTAATAACTACTCCACTATTATATCACCTTCAATTAATTCTCACATTTTTGGCTGCTATATTTTTGTATGATTGCAAGATTCAAGCGGAATTTATTTGGAATCCAGATAGTGTCTCGGATATACCTATCGATTTTTTATTTGTATGGAATATCTATTGACTTTTCTGTAAAAATGATAATAATTGATTTATTTATATAGCGACATTACAGAAAAAATATGTAACATATCACTTAGACGTATAACTGATACCTTACAGCTAAAATGTATTACTTATGGCTTACATGTAAGATTTATAACTATTGACTTATAAATACGACTTATAGCTAGCGATTAACTACCGAGACTTATAATTAGTGACTTACATCTATGACTTATAGCTAGTGACTTACACTTAAAAGTTATAGCTGGTGACTTTACAATTTGCACTTAAGTAGGTATAACTAGAATATAAACCTAGTACCTATTTAAAACTAATACATATCTATGACAATACTGCAAATACTGCAAAATGACGTACAACTATAGCTTAAAACTAGAGTCTTACAACTAACATACCTATTTATAATAATATAAATACATGTATGATTATTGCTCGTGCTGTCAGTGGTAAAGCACACAAAAGTGTAATAATTTTTATTGAAATTAAAGAAGGTAGTCGAAATCATCCACAAAGACAGGAACGATCAAGAGGATCATTGATTAACCAAAGAGTGTGTTCCGAAACATGTTTCAATACCGTTCTATCCTCCCGGGATGAGAGCTTATTAACCATTTCCCCACAGTGCTCGAAAATTCCGCGACCTCCGGTGCTGTACACACGGTATACAGTGTGTATACATTTTATTAATAGTACATACATCTACACATTTACATATATAAAATATTGTGTGTAAGTATTGAAAAAGAAGAAAAAAACTATGCATTAAATATATGATATGTCCATTAATGCCTGCAAATTGCCGGCTACTACTGACGACCGTGCAACGTGGTATGCTGAGCGAAACTCTGCACCCCTATTGCTCAGTACCGTACGTACAGCAACGCACGCAGGTTACAGGTTTTCCATTTTGAAAAAAATCTACTCAAACAAATCTTCTTCTTTTGAATGTGTAATCTGTGGCTAACCAGAGTGATATATCTATGGGCTAACCTCAATACAACATGGCGCGTTCAATATTTTTCATACCAATTTTAAAACGTTATAGCAACACTTTTACACATTGGATTTCATTCAAACTACTCTCTAAACCTTCCCGGAACTCGAGGGCAAAATCGAAGACAGTCAGACAAACATTCATTTTATACAGAGAAAAGAGGTGTAAATTTAAAGTAGTTAAACCTAAAACATGAAATCTGTATTTAGTACATTTACGGAGATATTAAAATACATGTCAACTCATTTGACAGCACCGGCAAAGAAGGGAATTTTTATTTTTTTATGCAAAATTTCATTTTTTTATATGAAGATTTAGATGTCTTACAAAAAATTGAAATTTTGAAAAAAATTAAAAATCATTTTGACTTCAACAACATCAATAACGTCGTATTTTTCAATCTCAGCACTCTAGCTCTCTCAAAAGTCACGAACCGCCACTGCATAGGAGTGTTTAGAGGTGAGATTTTTGATCAATAAAACTACTTTACCTTGAAAGAAAGATCGGGGATTAAAACACTTTCCTTTTTACAAATTGTGATGGACTAATCTATGCAAATGAATTCCGCCTCGCCTAACATACTGCGGTCCCTTTCCCATATATCTTCTGTACACTACCACTACCTACGTCCCACGATAATTTATCCGCTGTTAAATGTTTTCGAAACTTTCAAGTTGCAGTACACAAGTTTACCATTCAATATACATTCGGCCTTATTATATTGCTTACGGTTTCCGCAAGGCAGGGCCTCATGCATAATAAGCCAATAAGGTTGTTTACCATCTGAAAGATATAAGTTACTATTTGCAGTGCAAACACGTTTCACTTCTCTTGGGAGACTCTTCTCAAGAAAGCCATTGTAAAATAACTAGAGTCTGGGATGGTGATGAATCCCCACAAGGCCCCGAGCTCCGGTATAGTCCTGCCAACGAGAGCTGCGTAGTGATCCACTAATCGAATAATTTAAATTCTTTCAATCTTTGTGTACCCAATCAATCATATTAATACAGAAACCATTTTCTTCTGTATTTTTTTTAAAGAATCTATAAACGCTTTGATGTGTAGTGCAGTCACCGTAGTTGAATTGGTTACGAATCCGGAGGTCGCCGGTTCAAATACCGGCGTGCACAAGTGAATTTAATTTGTGTTATTTCACAATATATTCATTTAAAATTATATATAATATATTTGTGGGACGTTCCAGAGTGGTAGATACTTTCAGTATTGACCTGGTGAAAGACCACCATTCAGAATCGAAACGCTGCTTGAAATGGCTTTAGCCGTGTTTGGTGACCAAATATTACTAACCAGGTGCTTCCCCACCTTCTTCTTTCTTTTTTTCTACTCTTTAAAAGAAAGACAAATATTCCCAGGTTACGAATAACCTGACAATATTTGAAAATCTCCTACTACCATCACAGTAAGCGGAAGATGTTGCTTGTGTCGTAATTTAGGACTTAGCCAGCCGAGGAATTGAACTCACGACGCCTGGGTGAGACCCAAATGCGATGCCAACTCAGCCACTGACCGGTCAAGTCAGTAGCTTCCTCACACTCCTCACTGCATTCAGCCTCACAAAACACCCTTATTATGAATGCCATAGTCTCACTGGCTCCAGACGGTTGGGAGCAGCTGGGACTCTTTTGTGGTACTCACATTCAAAATAAAAATAAAAACCATTTCAGTAAGCATAACACGGGTTCAAAAGAGAGCAAACCGGTACCTGCTGTGAGTATCAATCTCGATGCGACTGACTGCTAGCCGAGCGCCCCACCGGCAATCGATCACATAATACCCTCGCAATGAGTTGAAATATAACTATTTTTCATTATAGCATCACGAAATCCAAAAGATGCCCATCTAAAACCACAGTAAAAAAAAGTGTCACAATCATCTACGTATGTGTTTTGATATCATTACATTAAATTAAAATTGCATAATTTTTTTAACATTTTTTACTGCCAGTTCATTTGGTAATAAGTAGTAATTAGCTACACTATTGAAATCGCACACCCCGCCCGCGCTGATATAACAGAACAGTTTTGAACACAAGTAAAAAGGACACAGTATGTTCATCGTGGTACGAATTGAATTGCGGACTCTTTTGCATATGAGGAGAAACCAATTGTACTATTCGCGTCTACACGGCGATTAACATAGGACTCTAGAACATTAATACCGTAAGATATTGAGTAGATATATGAGATGTATCACGTTACACACAGTGAGTTTATTCCGGATTTATTGAAGGGAAATAGACACGCATATTTTGCTAGCGGTCGTTTTTTCATGTTTGCGAAAAAAAAATTGTTTTGGACTATGGTAGATAAAACCTATCGGTTTAGTAGTACCTATTGGATGTAATTTAAATAATATATTAGTCCTTCTTTCTTTATTCGCATTCATAAAGTACTTGAATCTTAGAGAATAAATACTAGTTCATATTAGAAATACAAAAGCATTGGCTGGTTGAATAATGTCACATGCTATTTTTGTACACTTGAGCTACGTTAGTTCAAAATCATATTTAGTCAAGAGGATCTCATTCCATTTTAAAAGATTTGTTTTTTGTTAAAAAGATCATTTTCCTTGAACGAGGAGTTGCGTTCGACCTGATTTAGGTACAAAACAAGTTCCTTTAATGTATGTGTAGTTATTTTGTAGCGTCTATGTATCCTGATGAAGAAACCTTCACTTTCGAAACATCTAGATATTTATATATTAAAAACAGTGGTGTAAACAAAGTACTTATTAATTTACGAAACAAGTTGTTTAAACATAGTTTTTCTTAATATGTTCGTACTGTTTTTGTTTTGTTCGTTGATATTTAAAAATTTCCGAAGCTTCATCTCTAATATCGCACCATAAATAAATAATATTGAATATTTAGGCATATTTCCAAAATGATTTATGATCTCCCCATTAGTATAATTTCATATGATCTTAATGAGGTCTCTTTCAGCTTCACTAAATACCCCAACTTTGAGATTCCATAGTCCCGCTGGCCACCAGTGGAGAGTCTTGTGCGGTAATCACATAAAAAATTGAGTCATTAATTCAAAGTCATTAAGATTTTATTCTTAATATAAAATCGGTGTACTAAAAATATTGACGACGACTCACATTAGCTGATACGGAACTCCCATACAGATTTTGTTATGTCAAACATCATTATTGCTTAGCCATATAACGTAAAACGACACCACGTATTTTACCACTACTACCATCTTGTGTACGTTAAGCATATATGAAGTGATATTTGTAGGTATACATAATTTTACCGGCGTATCAAAGTGAGTTTCTGTTGTTGGAAGCTCCAAACTTTCTAGTAGATTATGTAGCGTAGAGACGCCTCTGTCTGTGGATGGTTCCGGTTTACAGCTTCCGGAAGTTCCGCAAGACTTGCTTCCGTTGATTGATGCCACCCAGAGCTCTCCAAAACTGTCACGTACTATTTCAGGACATGATACATTCATCGTACATCCGCATCAATAAGAATTTACGATAATCCCCGATACTTTTTTGGAATAAGTGCTACCGAATAAGGCTTGAAAGAAGCCAAAATAAATAATATTCATATTACGGATCCTTAAATATTTTTTTCACTGATAACTTTATAAGCATTATTGTTTTTCTTTATGGATGCGCGAACTGTTTATTTTATTTATTTTGGTTTCTCAGACTTTATATGGTTATGAAAGGTGCTATCCTTGTATGGGATCAGCACGAACCCTTTCCAGACAATCGTGCCTCCGTAAGAGGGAAACTTTACATTTATTTGAGTGAACGATGATATTGCGGGGAGATTTGATATCACAGAGGGTGTAAAACAAGGTGATATAACCCTGCCGTGGTTATTCGATATGTACATGTATTTTAATTGTATTCCAGAACTGATGGGTTTTTGCGGTATCTCGTAGATAAGATAATATATTATTACATGTATAATGTTTGATGACATGACCAAGTGAACCGAATACTTTAAGAAACCGAGGACTAAGAGGTGCACCCCTATGTTATACATATATTTAAATATGTTAAGGGGGAGAGGGACGTCGGAAGGGGATTATTTATTAATTCGAAATAATGGTAACCCAATACGATAAATTAAAGAGAAGTATTTATAGCGTATTTTTTAAATTTGCATAACCTAAGGATTTGTTTAAATTATTTACATAATATGAAAATAATTTTAAAAAATAGATAAAAAGAGGTAAATTAAATTTAATATTTCAGATGTAATGCAATCCTTTCCCGGTATATATTTTTTTTTCGCGAACTTAACCAAAGCATTATAATTGAAATCCACTTTTTTTTTAAATATCAAAGTTAGTGTTTATGAAAAAATTAAAGGACACCATATTATTTATTTGTTTTGAAAATTTCTTCTTGGCATTTTAAAGAAAACCCAAAGTATTTTTTAAGGATATTCAACATTTTTAAACATTTTGTTAAACATTACGCAGGATGGTCAGAAAAGGGTAATATTCAAATTTCATTTTGATAAATGCTATAAATAATAATATTCCAACTTTAGAAGACATAAAATAGAAGACATAAAATTAACGACGTAACCTTTTTTATTAAAATTATTAAATTGTAAATTCGATTGTTCTGAACTCCTGCGTTTAATCAATCTATACTTACCTAGACGAACTACAAGACAAACATTAACATTTTACATATGTATGTCCCGTTCCAATAACCTTCATGGTCGAGGGGTAAGGCTCTCGACTACGAATCCGAAGGTCGCGGGTTCAAATCCCGGCGTGCGCAAGTAAATTTTATTTAATTAATTTGTGCTGTTCCACAACTAATTCATTTAAAAATAATATCTAGTATATTTTCGCACGTTCCAGGGTAGAAAATACTCTCAGTGTCGCCCTGGTGAAAACCACCATTCAGAATTAAAACCTTGCTTGAAATGGATTTTATCCGTGTTTGGTGACCCGATCTGAATAGCCAGGTACTTCCCCACCTTCCTCTTCCCCTTCTCTTTCCCCTCCCCAATACCTTCAGCCTCACAACGTTCCCCAATTGGGGATGCCATTGTGTTAGTGGCTCCAGACGGTTGGGAGTAGTTGGGACTCTTGTGGGATATTCACATAAAAAAAATAATAAAAGTTTGCCCAATATAACCCTTGGTAAGAAATACTTAAATGATATGGATGTATTTGACAGTAATCTAAACTTGGCAAATTTCAAAAAAAAAGTATGAACGAATTATTTCCACCTAGTTTATAAATTATTTATAACTACAACGTTTTATATTTATTACTAATTATTTAATTACCTTATCTGTTATTAATGTCAATATTGACTTTGTAGATACTGTATTATTTATATTTTCTATTCCTTTATATTCCTGTGTATTTTTAGGTTTGGTGCATTTTTTTCTTTTATATTATTTCAAGTGTAATTAACTTTTGTGCATGTTTTCTATATTTTCTATGCGATTTAAAAATTATGTATGTGTATGTAAAAGCTATCTGGGCGTTAAATAATAAAAATATGTAATAATATTTTTTCTTTGTAAAATCATAAGGTTTATCGTATTGAATAATAATATTATCATCGTTTTCACTAACTAACTAACTAACTAACCATCACGCCGTTTTCCTGCAGGGATAGGCAGAGAGGACGGACCGCCAAACAACTCGATCTTGGCATACACTTTTTGCTTCATTCACATTCATACATCGTCTCATACATTCTCTTCTATTATTCCGACTTCTGGCATGGCCCGACTCAAGTATTTCATTCACTCTTCCGTGCCATGTCTTCCTCGGGCGTCCGCGGCTTCTTCTTTCATCCACATTCACGTCATACATTCCTTTCTTGGTTCATTTGCTCCACATTCCCAAACTATCTAAGCGTCCCTTTCTTAATCTTACACATTAGGCTTACATCAGCCTTGAATTCTTTACGAATTTCAATATTTTTCACACGATCAAACATGGTTTTACTACACATTCGTCTCAGAGATCTCATTTCTACGGCATTCAGCTTACTTTCATCCTTCCTCTGCCAATTCCATGCCTCACTGCCATACATCAGGGTTGGTATCAGCATTCTATTGTGGACTGCTAGCTTCGCTTCTTTGGACAACTTTTTGTTAGCGCCAACCGCGTTCAGTCCTCCATTGATGGAGTTTCCTACATTCACCCTTCTGTCAATATCCCTATTAGTCTTTCCATCTCTCGTAAACATATGGTACTTCCCGAATATACAAACTTATCGACCTGTTCCAAGTATTCGTCATTCACAACTATATTGCACACTGTTTTCGTACTGTTTTCATTGTTTTTAATTAATAAGTAATCCCTCACCCTCTTAATATTATTACGACGTTTAAAATAGTATGTAATATGCAATAAAAATAATTTAATGACCATTAATCTAACCCAAAATCTGAATAGAATCCTTAAAATGTTCGTATCTGTCAGACTTGAAACAGTGTCTTAAAACGTGTGTCACTTTTTGGCATTTCAATAATTAATTCTGGCCAACGTGATCTGGTCTCCCAGGGATAATTTTATGTCTCGTCCATTTACAGTGCTCGGAATTTCCTTCGAATTTTCCTACAAAGTATTTTATTATTTTATCAGTTTCTGGAATTGTAGATTAAATTAATAATTGAACTTAGGAACGGTGATTAAAAATACTGAGAATACCTTAATTTATTTATCGCCGCCTTCAGATAGTTTGAACTCTATCGAAATATAACATAATATTGTAATTTATTTTCACACAAATTTATTACGTTTATTTTGGTAAATAAATCCTTTTTAATGGATTACTTTCCGTCTTTATATATATATATAAATGAAAAATATAGAAAACAGGCGTTGAACGGTAAAAATATAGGGGGTTGTAGAGGGGGGAGAGGGTAGATTGATATAGCATTCAACCTTCAGATTTAGAAAATACGTACATTCAAATGTTTACTAAGCAAAAATCATTGTTCAATTTAGAAATTTAGAAATTTTTTCCACCTACAGCAAAACCATTACTACTTATTCATAGTAAAATCTTTTAAAAATAGAAAAGTTCAAAAACTTAACGTTTTCAAAAATCCTTTCAAAGGCATCCCCTGAACAATAAATACTGTTCTACGGCCTGTTTTTTACATAAGTAGTTAGGTACGTTCTAAAAATGAAGTTTTTATACGCGTTCATTTATTTTACTTATTTTGTTTATTTATTTCTATATACTTATTTCTATTTATTTATTTCTATTAATTATTTTCATTAACTTATTTGTTTCTATTTATTTTACGGTCTATTATAATATAAGCAATCTTTCATTATAATATAAACGATATTTCATTATAATATAAACGATATTTCATCATAATATAAACGATATTTCATTATAATATAAACGATATTTCATTATAATATAAAGGATATTTCATTGTAATATAAAAAAAATATTTTATTATATACTAGCAGATGTGTACCCGGCCTTCCTCGAGATTTTTCACTTGTTCACTTGTTCACGAGATTAGGGTGTCATAATTGATTTGACAGCGAAAGTAACTATCACCAAATAAAGAAACATTCATTTGAATATTTTATTTCATTCCAAACGTTTATTTTTTCAAAATATATCTAAATAATAACGTTCTTAAGTAGGTACCTACTTGTGTTTTCCATTTTTTAAATATTCTACCTACACAAACCATCTTCTTTTTAATATGTAATCTGTGGCTAACCAGACTGGTATATATATATATGGGCTAACCTCAATACAAATTGGCGGTTCCAATGTTTTTCATACTAATTTTAAAACGTTATAGCAACAGCTTTATATATAGGATTTCATTCGAACTACTATCTCAACCTTCCTGGCACTAATAAGAACAAACTGTGCTACTTTCAGCGAAACTAATTTTCGAGAAAATCGAGGACACAAAAAAACATTCATTATAATATATAGAGATTATACTTGAGAAACGTCTGACATTACTGTTTGGATCTGTAAGTAATATTACAAAGGCATTGCGGTAACTACATATACATATATTTAGTTCAATCCTTGGCGCACACCAAAATCCCATTAGTGTGTGTACCTTGTACAGTGCGATGATATCTGAAATAATTGGTGAATTAGTTTGTCACAGTATCCGCAGATTGATCTCTTAGCATTGTATCTTGAGATGTAATCTTCGCAATTACATAGGTACTATTACTCCCACGCCCCGATGTTACACTAATTTCGCCCCGTATTTTCAGAACACATGAAATAATTCTGGATTGTTTGATCATCAGAAGGGTGAATATACAAATTCTACATAACTATAATTTTTTTTATCTTTTTTTATAATGTGACAAGATTTTATTCAAAATTTATCATTAGGGGAGAATTCCTGTGAATGGGACATTTTTCTGATAGCCTCGATAACTCTTCTGTCAAATTTAATTTGGAAAAATTCAACGTTGTTTTGCTTCATCCCTCATTTATGTTATAAATGTAGATGGTGTAATAGTACTGGGGATGTGGCCCCACGATGCAGCGTCAGTGTAATGGGGCTAGCCCCAACCTAGGGCGGCAATGTAATAGTACAGAGGGCTAGAAATCCCTTCATTAAAACCTTGCCATGAAAGGGGCCTTGAAAGGCGTACATTGAAAGAGACGTTAATAAAACAGTACGTATAATACGATTTATTTATTGAACTAAAATAATATTATGTATACTGTGTATCTTCATGAGGGAATCTTCGCTTCCGGAAAATTTTGATATTTATATAGTGAACAGTGGTGTACACAAAGTAATTCTTTTTATTTAAAAATAATATTGGTTGGTAATTGTAATTACACATAATACGATATGTATATAACTCAATTAGATTTTTTTTATTACTGCAGCTCTTGAATAAGGTTTAACAATAATAGATGAAATAATATCCGATACAACCGTAGAACCTTAGGGTACTGGCGATGAATATGCATGCATACTACTGGTACTAGAAATCGGTTCGATTTCGATTCTTGTGATGGCAGTCATCCGATATTAAAAATACTTACCAAGTGCATATTCCATATAGTTATGCAACCAATCTTGTACTTTTAGGTGAGTTTTTTTTTTATTACTTTATCGACCGAAGCTTCGATTTATGCTACGATTTTCGAGGACTAGGAGTTCACATTAAAACAAATTTAAAAAATCCCTAAATTGAACACATTTCCCTTGAAAGGGACATCTCTTTCGTAATCAATGCACGTGTCCCTTTCAAGGAGGAGCATTATTTTTTTCTTAAAACATTAATTAATTCTAACAGCAGTCCACAATGGAGTGCTGATACCAACCTTGATGTATGGCAGTGAGGCATGGAACTGGCAAAGGAAGGATGAAAGTAGAGTGAATGCTGTAGAAATGAGATCTCTGAGACGAATGTGTGGTAAAACCATGTATGATCGAGTGAAAATGTTGAGATTCGTAAAGAATGCAAGGCTGATATAAGCGTAGTGAGCAAGATTAAGAAAGGGACGCTTAGATGGTTTGGGCATGTAGAGCGAATGAACGAATAAAGGAGTGTAAGGAGAATATATGACGCGAATGTGAATGGAAGAAGAAGCTGGAGACGCCCGAGGAAGACATGGCACGATCAAGTGAATCAAATACTCGAGTCGGGCCATGTCAGAAGTCGGAATAACAGAAGAGAATGTATGAGGCGTTGTATGAATGTGAATGAAGCAAGAACTGTATGACAAGATCGAGTTGTTTGGCGGTCCCTCCTCCCTGCCTACCCCTGCGGGGAAATGGCGTGTTAGTTAGTTAGTTAGTTAGTTAGTTAGTTAGTTAGTTAGTTATGTTAAAGCAAATTGGCGTGACTTACTTATTCGAGGTATTTTACTAAAATAATGATACATATTTATCGGCGCACCTATTATAATTTGAATTTAAAGTTTGTTGTAAAATTTACTATCGTGCTTCAAAATCTTTTGACACTTCTAATTCGGTACGTTGCAGACATGGGACCGACGTTCCCAATCGATCCCGGTCTATTACGTAGAGCTAGTGTTTTTTTTTTTTCCATATTTGTTTACGAAGTATTTTTGGCTGGACGAAGAATGTCATTCGCCACCGTGCTCAGTCCGGAAACACGCAAAAACACGCACTTTGACATTTGTCATATGAGAACGGGTCGCTTCTACGACTCGTTCTTGTTTTTAACCGCTCGGCTGTGGAATCATTTCCCGGCTTCTGTGTTTCCTCCCTCCTGTAACATACGTGTCTTCGCGACCCAGGTTCATTCCTTCCTGTCCGCCAAAAGATCCACCACCATTGTTTTCTTAATACAGTAAAAAAATTACATATCGACCCCTTGAAATAACAAGGTTCCATCTGACAAGGTAATGTTATACAATAATGAGCCATACAGTTACCCTCTATAGAGCATATTATCGCATGACATTATTGTGTCAGATCCTCGTTATTATTCCAAGTGGTCGATATATCGAAAATCTTTCTTGAAAAGAAAATCATTGTTAGTTACCTATCTGGGGCCTAGGAGTCGAAAGGTCTTATGTAAAACAGTTTTCTTTCAAACCATTGTAGACCACACTTCTACGAATCATAATTCTGGGGGTGTTGTGTTCAGTGTATATCTCGCCATAATCTAAAAATAAAATCTTCTCGAAAATTAGAAAGGACATAATTATTATTGTAATCCATTGAATTTACATATTATTTGGCAATTCAGGTTAATGCAGTCTGATTCTAAAGCAGTACATTCTAGTTATAGCTTCTGATTGATGCATCTATGCATTTTAAAGATAGTATTGGATTGACGTCTACCTTCGCTATTAACTTGTTTACTTGTTTAAATTGTGGAATGTTCTCAGTCGTTTGATAGTGATCTGTATATCGAAAAATCTCAGGATTGCGTTGCTCGCTAGACTAAAAACAAAAACCAAATCAAATGATACTGAAAAGTAATTAAATTTAAGCAAAGTAAGGGTTAAAACAAAACAAAAAACAGTGGTTGAAGATTATTCATGTAGATTGTATATGCAGAACAAACTGTTAGTGGAAACCTTTCTATCAAATGTCTTCAGAATTTAATTATAGTTTATAAAATCCATCGGAATGTCAATTTTAAACATGAAAGAAAATCGTTTATCGTTGAATTGCTGTTTATTATTACCGACAAAAAAACAGTATCTTGTGACGTTCCCAGTTAGCATTCCTTTCCTTGTTATGTAAGTCAATTACACGCTTTCTAAAGTAATTTAAAAAATCATCTTTGAAATTATACTTACTTGTTATTGACAACAATATTCTGAAAACATTGTGTTAATGTATTTGCGTATATGTAGTAACAGAATTTAGTTATCTAGATATCTTCTTCGTCTGGTGGAGGTCAAAGTGGTATGCTGAGGTTATTCAGCCAGTCGACGGCATCGGGAGTCACTTGGTTCAGCACAGATGTTCCATAGGAAAACTGAAGAAGGGGATATCCTTATAGTGTGTTCTGTTGTTTGAATATGTCAACATTCACAAAGTTCATAATCCTTTAGTCCCCATTTTGGCATCATATATGCACAACGGCTGTGACTGCACCGGATGCGGTGTAATGTGGTCCACCCCTTCGGAGGGAGAGAGAACCCTGGCAGTTTAATAGTTGGGTCCACAAGAAGGTTCTTGATTTTCACGTTCGTGGTCTGCCATTGAGTTCTCCACTACTCTTCAAGAAAGTGTCGTGGTAGAAGCATTTCACCTTCAGTCGACTGGGGTTTCCTGGATGTGAGGCAACTGGCCAGGAGGTTCACAAGGTCATCTTGAAGTGGAATGTTACTATTCACGGCCTTTTTGTATTTCCTGAGGGTTATTGTCTCTCGTCTTGCAGTGGGCGGTGCAATATTCGAGAGTACAGGTATCCATTGTAGTGGGATGGAGGGAAGTGTTCACTCACCGTGCGCGTAGCAGCTACCTAGTAAAGGCCCCCCACACTAGCGACCAAATTTCTTAAAAAAATAATACGATATCAGAGATTCAATCGAAAGTTTAAGTTATGGTAATATTAGGAATTTTGAGAATGTAAATTAAATATTGTTTCAAGAAAATCCGAGGAAAATCGTGTAAATCTTAGGATAGAAGAGCAAAAAAAATATTGAATCTCTTATTTCTTAAAATTTTCACAAAATTTGGTTGCGTCATAAATTCAGATAAACGTGTCAACATATAACGATATAATATGAGATAGATATTTCAATGATGATGTCCTTTATCTGTCAAGTATCGCCAAACATTATAAAAAAAATGTTTTAATTTTATACTACTTTATGAAACTATCACTTTGCGGTTATCCATTATAATTAAACGAACCAATACAATTTTTTTCTTAACACTTTATATTTATTTTTTACGCCGAACGGTATCAGGACAACCATTCCACCAAGGCAAAATATATAATTTTAACGACTTAGTACATATTTTTGCCCTGATGATGGAACGGTTGTTTCTATTGGTTGTTTCAATTGTCCTATGATGAAATTCTCACTGATGTTAAAGTGTTGGCTTTTGGAAAGTAACCTTGTGTATTGATGGTAACAAATATGACGGTCTCCATGGTTGTATAGCTCCTAGATATCTGGTGTACTTACTGTTACGGTGTTACTATTATATTTAAGTCTATCCTCATTGTAACCAACCTGTACTGTTGTTTTATGTATATATCTTTTAAATTTTTATTTCTTAATCTATTTAATACTTACAGATGCTTTGATATTTCTGATATTTACGTAATAGTTATATTTTTGTAATATGAATGTTTTTACAATGTTGATATTTTTAAAAGTATTGATGTTTTTATAATATTGATATTTTTATAATATTGATACTTTTATAATATTGGTACTTTTATAATTTTGATATTTTTTATGATATTGACATTTTTATAATATTATTTTAATCGGTGTTATAAGATTGGACTCTAGTATCTCAATAACAAATCTGTAATGCTTTTACCATTATTTTTTCTCTTTAATTTTTTTTTCTCAACTTATGTACAGCACAAGATGCATGCGCCTAAATATAATAATTTTTGCCCTACATTTGTATGATGATTGTAATTTATTGTTGTATTATATTATATTGTTGAAATAAACTCCTGCTGACAAGCTACTTGCAGTGGCTTAGCGGGTATAAGTTCCTACTGTATATAATTAATATTATACAATAAAAAAAAAAATTAAAAAAACCGTTCGGCATAAAAAAAGTGTTTCAAAGAAGGTTTTATTGTTTCATAATTTTTATTATTGAAAATGAATACATTTTAATTACATTTGCAATACTACACTTCTCTTTTAAGCTATGCTTGTGTACTCTGACGGGCCTTGAGGTGTCGATGTGAAGTCCCGTTCGGGTGATTGGTGAAGAGGTCTCGCCATCTGAGAGGAATTTTGGCCTGTGCCCATAAAAGCAATCAGGTAAGCAATAGATTCTGTGGCCTAAACTACTCAACGCTTCGATGGACGCAGGTCCGCCTCCAACTTCGGGAGTTTTTCAAACAGAAGTTTTTTTTAAATTTTAACACTTGCAAGATCTTGAGCTAGACAACAAGATCAAATTTATTTTTTTTATTTTATTTGTGTACTTGAATGAACAAAATTACAGATGTCCATTGGAAAAACCGTTGATCCAGTGATTACGTAGTGCTAAAAACATTGAAATCTCATTGTAGGTGTCGAATTTTACATTCACCATATTCAGATAGCGGGGTGCCCTTTCCGCGAACGAATTCGGGTACAGTTTTGTACTACTCGCTTGACAGTACAATATGTTGCGGCAATTGAGATTCTGACACAAATAGACCGATTTGTACCAGAATTTCAATATTAGATCCGTGGCCGTTGATTGGTTAGAAAATTACTTGATTACTTAGAAAAAATCATTTATCAAAGCAAAACGTCTATTAGTTTCTAGCAAACGGTAGTTTGCCATAACTTTAAAAAATAAGATAGATTTAAAATACATTCCATGGAAGCGCAAATAAAAAGTAAGATTTTTTTATGATTTCTTTCAATGTTCAGAATGTAAGAGGCTTCACACGGGGCCGTGATAATGCAGTTCTACTCCATTACACTTAGCACCAGAAAGATGTTTAAAAAGGGGTTCTCAAAAACACACAGTTTGTATTTCCAACGCAAGAAATACCACCAACGACGTATCTATAAATTCTATACTGTTGTTAGAAAAATGTATGAGGTTTTTCCAATGACAAAAGTTCTTAGTCTGTACTGGAATTTTATGTAAAACGCTCAAAAATACTAAAAAATCGAAAATGCCTGATTCTCGTCATTGGAAGCCTTGGACATTTTCCTACCCAACTACCCGTATAGAATTTACAGAAAACGTACGTGTTGTTAATTGATTGCGTTAGCAACCTGCAGTGACGTTTAGCGCCTTAATTGGGTGCCCGTCCTTAATGTTAGTGGGTTTTGGAATAAACGAGAATTGCGGGTGACAAAGCACAGCAGTTCACATGGTGCGTTGCATAAAGTCATTTGCATGCTGGTGAAATGCCATTTTGCTGACGGAAGGAAACCCCTAGATTTTATCTGGGTCAGGCGAGTTCGATAGGTACACCAATTCAAGACTGAAACAAGTCAAAAAGGCAACTTTTCATTGATATACTTTTGCTGAGATCCATGTTTATATGTAGATAGAGAAATATCTCATTTTCGATAAATTTTCTAGATAACGCATAATTTCTTTTATGGAATTAATAATAATAATAATAATAATAATTGGATGATTGGTATAGCGCCGTTTTTTTGTGAAAAATCACCTCAAGGGCGCTGTAAAAATTATTACTGTTCATTACAGATTGCTGATTGCGGAGTACATTTTTATGATTCGTTTCCAGACTCAGCTCGGCTCTGTATTTTTGCGTGTCCACTCTTTTACAACTTGGAACTCTTCAAGACCCACATGTTTCATTTATTTATTTGTAAGAAACAAACAGCTTTTAATACAAATATATATACAAAATAATTTCAACAAAATGTAAGTCGATGAAGTTTCTTGTGCTTACAGTGGTTAAATACAGATGTTTCACTTATGAAGCTAACAAGATACAGAAAAAACAAAAGAAGGAAGGGGGGAGAGGAAGAGAAAGATAGGATCAGGACCAATTTATGATAACATCTTATTTAGGGTAATACCTACCTCTCAAATTGAGAGCGTTCTCATGTTTAGAGAGGGCTTTTTACCACCAGTTATTACACAGAAATACTTACTCTAGATTTTATTGTTTAAATAACTTTGGTGTTATGTTTTCTGTTTTTTTTTTTTTTTTTTAATATATCGTTTTACTAAATTGTAATATATCGTTTTACTATCTCAACACAGGACTCGGTCCTAGTGAGATGAGTGGCTAATAATTTTGATTATGTTTTTCAAATTTATTAATAAATAAATAAATACTACAAAAGATCCGAAAATAATCTATATTAATTTAAGTATGAGTTAATTTTAAAATGTAGGTATAGTTTGCATGTTTTGTATATCAAGTTTTTTATTAATATATTAAATACTTGATCTTATGATAAATATATTTTTTAATAAAGTTATTAAGTTGTGAATTATTTCTTGTCATTTGGGTGCCACAATTGATTTGACAGCGAAAGTAATGTCTTGTGATGACTATTAATATCTCTAAACAAAACAACATTCATCGGAAATTTTTATTTCATTCCAAACATTTATTTTTTCAAAATGTATTTAAGTCGGTACCTACTTTTGTTTTCCATTTTTAAAATATTCTACCCAAACAAATCTTCTTCTTTTGAATATGTAATCTGTGGATAACCAGAGTGGTATATCTATAGGCTAACCATAATGGAACACGACGGGTTCAATGTTTTTCATACTAATTATAAAACTTTATAGCGATAGTTTTACACATTGGATTTCATTCAAACTACTCTCTAAATTTTTCCCGCACTGATAAAAACAAACTATGCTATTTTCAGCAAAATCGGTCATGTAATTTTCGAGGAAATCGAGGATACACAGACAAATATTCGTTTTCATATGTAGAAATTATCATTATTAAGTAATCATACCCTAAAACATACGTGTGTCACTCTGTGTGCTTCATTGTTTCACCCGGTGAAACTAATCTATGTCATATGTATGCACGTTGAATCATCACTTCCTTTAATATTATTTTTGTGAAATCCACCGAAAGCTCGCGGTCTAGTGCTTACCCGGGTTCTTTTATGTGCCGATGATCGTCATAAATTTTTATCCTAATATCTCTACTTGATAAATAGTGTGCAATAATTTTTTTACTACTCAGTTTATGACTAACTTTGACGACATTAATTTCACATAGGACAAATAGAGAGTTCAACTTTACTTTAGTTGAAAATAAAATAAAATCGATATTCTTAAGAGGAACTTATGCGTTGCTTGTTTCATGCATAAATCAATTTTAGAATTTTTAGTCCAAAATATCCATCCAAACTGAATGATAATTTTTTTGTAATTAAAGTTTTAGCAAATGTCTAGTACGGATGAGAAGTATTTTATTTGTTTTTGTTTTTAATTATGAAGTTATATACCATCAAAAAAATTATATACGTAATCATATTTGCTACGTAAATATGATTACGTATATAAAAATAAAAAACAAAACATTTAAAAAAAAAGTTTTTTCTGGGCGATGTTTTAAATGATGTACGGCAAATTTGAGTTCCAACGTAAATTGGTCGTTTTTAATTTAATTTAAATTCCACCATAATACTTATTTCAATATATTAAAAATAAAAAAAATATTTTGAATTTCATTATATTTTCAAAGCAAATGGGGTAAAACTTTTTTTTTAATCAACGTTAACCCCCAAATATTTTTTAGAGATACTTCTAAAATCGCGAAAAATCAATTCCTTTAATAGCCTACATTTCATAATGTAAAAGAAAATTAAATAAAATACTTCCCATAAGTACTAGATATTTACAAAACCTTTAATGAAAAAAACAAATCATTAGGTTTAGATGAGTATTTTGAACTCAAATCCAAAATTAAGTTTTGTATGAAACACTCCGCGCAGCCGTTCCTCTTACGCCATTCGCATTTTCAAAGAGAGCGAGTTAAATCTCTAGAGCATTTCCTTTCTAATCGATGAAAAATGTAAAAATACCATTGATTGTCGCCATTAATTCGGAATCTATATTCAACATGCTATCCAATTTTCTTGATCGTCTAATTTTATTTCATCTAACTAGTATAATTACTACATTTACTGATTTCCGTCTAATTACTTTTATTTTTTATTTAAAAAAGAAAGACATGACTGTTTCGAATAACTTGAGAATATTTTTACTATACCTACTATAATTATCATAAGCCAAAATGTTTCTTGAGACTACTCAAGCTACTGGAGGATAGGCAGAATATTGAACTCGCGACGCCTGGGTGGGAACCCGCTGCTTTGGACCACTCGAACATCTAACGATCTAACCGATCAATTCTTCCTCCTTATTATATTTAAGGATTATACCGCTAATAGCTCCATTACAATTTTCCCTCTAACGAACGACGCGTGTAATGAAACGGTGATTATAACGGAGCTTTCAGTTCAAAAGGATCATAAAACAATTTTTATCCGTATGAGTGGGTAATAAGTACACAATGAAAAGGGGACATTTTGCCGAAAGTCAGGCAATAAATTTTGTAAACTATGACATTAATGTCAACTATTATCTATTATTCTATGTGTTTTCTCTGGGATGAGTACAAACTTAAATATTTATTTTATGATACCATCTGTTGTTGTCGGGGCTAACCAGCTGATCGCACTAGTCAAGGATACGACTCCAGTTAAGTATTAAAATGGTATTATTCTGGGTTTTGAATAGAACAATAATCATTATTAAGATTGAAATCAACCGAAAACAATGGTAAAGTACAACAACAAACACAATAAGCTCTTTGATTACTTTACTTCGTTAATCAAACAACTTTTATTGAAATAATAAGTTTCAATTAGTTGTGTCAAGACTCTAATTGATTGCCAATTTGATAAACCCTTTAGTTTTAACTGAAGAAGACTGATTTATATTTTGACAGAAGGTCCTAATTAAGTTTTTCATACTTCGTAAATCCGATATTTAAAAATATGTATGCCAAGCCAAAATATTTTTTTCCGTATGTGGCATCATTATTAAAAAATCGATAAGAAGTACTTTGTTTACACTACTGTTTTTAATATATAAATATCAACAAGTTTCGAAAGCGATGCTTTCCTCATCAGGATACGCAGTATATATGTATGTTAAAAAACGGTGGAGTAAAAAAGTACTTCTTATTAATTTACAAAACAATTTCTTTTACGTTTGAAAAGATAAGTATTTAAAAAATTTGTACTAACCTAACAATTCAACAAAATTCCAATTGAATCGAAATATATTTCGAATTTGAAGAAGGGTCAGATTATTTGATTTCCCAGTGGTTTTTATAGGTCATGATTCCAGGAAAATCATTTAACAATGGGTTGAACAAAGATAAGACAAGATCTTTTCAAACCCCTAGGGAGAAAAGATAAATTATGTCGGTACCTTAAAATTATTTTTAATATTCCTCAGTTGAATTAGAACCAATAAAGAAATCTCTGTGTTTTGTTTCTTTACCGGAGGCTCGGAAACCCGTGAAATTGTATGAGTGTTTTTTGAATAATTCAAATTGACTTCTCAACACATTTCGCTGAGTGAAGTCGGAACAAAGCATAGGTCTTTTGTATTTCAGTGACGAAAGAACAAATTCAAACTGGATACGTTGTTCTCCCTTTTTGTTATTTACAGTCTCAAAATAAACATTTTATAGTCCTAACCATAAAAAAGAAATCTCATCAAAAACTCCCGAACGACGTGCTTTGACGTTACGAAAATTACGCGGTTTTTCCAGAATGTCAACGCTGAATCTATGTTCAGATAGAAATGAGCATATATCATGGGCAATGCTTTGAAATATCCATTAAACTATCCATAAGTAAACAGGACCTTCCGTTTGATCAAAAATTTTCAATTGTTGAATAAGAATATAACCTGTACACAGTTGAGCAAAGCCACTAGGAAATACAGTAGCATAGTGTTTTCCGCACCTTTTTTTCATGGCTCTGATATTTTTATGCACTTATCTGTCGTGATCCACAAAACTTTTTATGTAGATATTGAAACTACCACTAGGCCGGACACATGCCTGAGTAGGGGTGGTTATTTAAAAAAAAAAAAAATCACATTTTAGCGTTCCGAACGCATTGATTAATAGTCTGATAAAGATATCAATGAATAATTAATTTTTTGGGCACTCTGGAAAGAAATTATTCTCATGTTCTAAATGCAGTAAAATATCTCAAAGGCAAAATTGACGATTAAAATACACGAAGGCAGTTGGAAGAGAAACCATTTCCATGTTCCCGATAAAAATAAAATTTTCTCAAAAATTATCTTTAAAAAATTTACATTCTTGAGAAAGCAAGAGCAAACACATTCATATGTACTGAATGCAATTATTTATGTTCTTATAAAACTGTCTCTAAAAAACATTCCCATGTTCAGAATGTTTTAACATTGAAAATCAATTTTAATGCTGAAAATGCTCAAGGCCATTGAGAGAGAAACCACTCCCATGTTCTGAATGCACTTACGTTTCTGATAAAATTAACTATAAATAATTCAATTCTTATCAAGTACCAAGTATGAAAGTATTATCTGAATTTTTGCTGTATGCGGTTGATGTTGATTTCATACTGACCCGTGAGCGTGTGGCTTTAAACCGCTACCAGCTAGGCTACTTTGCCGGACACGGAGCCCGTCGTTCATGACAAAATATTTTAGAGTATCGTGTCGGAATTTACGCGATCCGGCATTTTTTTAATGGCCCGGTGTTGCCGAGTTTGGAAAACACTACAAGAGCAGAAATACTCCATTATAAATTAAAATATTGCAGGTCCCATTTTTGATAAACATTATTTTATTCAATCATTTTCGTGGGCACATAACAAGGTAGTTCTGCTACTTTTTCCCTTATCTGATAATGAAGACCTGAAACAAATTTACCTTTCGCCAGAATAAATAACTATCAATAAATCTCTCAACCCACCGAGCATCCTTCAGGCAAATCTCTATTTTATCGTTAATAAATCTGCGTCAATTCCGGATCCACTCATAAACAGTCATCACTAACCCGCCGGTGGTAGTATCAAAGGATGACGCAATATTCAAATCTCACTTTAATAAGTCATATCCGTGCTCCTGTTTATTAATGTTATATCAGAACAGGTTTTACTTAGTGAGGTAGGCAATGTAAATCATAAAATAATATAAATATGTAACATATTGAGGGTCTGTCGCAAAAGTATCGAGAAAATATTTTTTTCAGACAATTTATTGGCAATAAACGTACAAACACTTAATATTCTTCAAAATACGCCCCTTCGACGTCAATACACTTTTGGTAGCGTTTCTCCCACTCTTGGAAGGCACCCTGGAAGGCAAAAGACGGAACCACCTTAAGACACTTCGTCGAAGCGGTTTCACCCCATCCAAGGTCTCTAAATGTCGATCCTTTAGGCTTCGCTTGATTCGGGGGAACAAAAAGAAGTCCGGTGGTGCTAAGTCGGGACTGTACGGCGGTTGCGGTAGTGTCGCCACGCTTTGCTTAGTGAGGAACTCCTGGACGAGGAGAGCTGAGTGTGAACCATTTTGGCACAAATCTTCCACATTTGGAAATCGCCCGTCACAATGCGGTGAACTGTGTCTTTTCTCGTGTTGCACTTCTCCGCTATTAAGCAGATAGCGAGACAACGATCAGACTGTAACACTTTTCTCACTTTCGTGACGTTGTCATCAATTTTGGAAGTTGACGGTCGTCCAACGCACACATCGCCTTCAATTGATTCCAGGCCGTTTTGGAATTGTTTGTGCCACTCGTAAACTCTTGCCTGTGACATGGCTTCATCTCCAAAGGATTCCCGAATCATGGCCAGGGTCTCAATACCGGTTTTTTTCTGCCGAACGCAGAATTTCATGGCTGCCCGCTGCTCCAGCAAACGTTGCATCTTGATTTCCGACACGACGACAAAACACACTTTGCCCGAATCACTGTGCTAGCTCTACCGTTGCTCGGAGAGGACTCAGCAGCGGCGTGTTTGGTAGCTGCGACTTACCCCTACCATTCTCACCACTCGGCGCATCCCGCTACCCCTTCTAGCGCAGCCGAGATTTTTTTTCTCGATACTTTTACGACAGACCCTGTATTGTACTTATATTTAAACAAGCCTTATTGTATGAACCTGCATAACGTTATTTCAATAAACGTCGATTTATCGGCACTGAATCTGACTATAGCGTTTAAATATAATCTTTTTATAAAAAAAGCATTTCCCTGTATTCGAGACTTAATCGAAATTAAAATGAATTCAAAGCTGTTGAAGTACAAAGAAATTTCAATAAATAAAAGTATAAAAAAATCTTGTTGAAAGGGATTTGATTAATTTCTGATAAATGATTAAACTTGGTCGACTGCACTTTGATGTCCATTAATTTTGCTAATAGTGATATAAATTATAGCTGATAAATTTGCGTTGAACATTTCGTGCCATTAATCATCCGTAATGAATTTGGATTTTTTTATTTTATTAAATTAATTACTGTCTGCCGCTCGGGCAAATAGCCGAACAGGAACTTTTTCACAATTTCTTCAAAAGATTGGTATTCACTTTGTGGCGTCATTATTAATAAATTAATTAAAAAATATTTAGTATTCACCACTTTATTAATATACCCATATCTACATATTTCCTCTATATATTCCTGATGAAGAAAGTGTCGCTTTCGAAACATGTGGGTATGTGCATATTAATAAAGTGGTGAATACAAAACAAATTTTAATTTATTTATTTAGGAACTTTTTCATTTGAAACAGGATTGGAAAATGCAAAGTTTAAGCAAAATTTTTGCAAATCAACTATTTTTTGACGTTAGCAAATAAAAACATATTCATTTACTGGAAAACACATTTGACATTTACAAGTGTTACATACAAATATAAAATAAAGAAGAACACGAGAAAGAAGTAGGTAAAAAAAGCATTATTGTAAAGTTGAAGAGATCGAGAAGAATTTGCGTATATGGAGAATGTATAAATGAGTGGAATAGATTTGAAATATTTAAAATGGTTGTTAATTTGTAGCCTACTGAATCCCTTTACCCGCATGATTATTTCATAAAAACTTTTTTGAAGAGGGGAACGATCAGTATCAAGATAGGAAAATATCAATTATATTAAATGACCCACCAAACTAGGCGCATGCCCGTACTATGGTGTAGAGCATAATGGTAACAATAAAAAGAATACCAATTACAATAGTAACAAAACAAAATTCATTTGTGCAGCTGTTCAGTTATTGGCGGCTGTCGGATTTGGGTGCCTGGGTGTTGGTTGCCAAGTCCAAAGATGTCATGTTCGATGACAGTGAACTTAATTTCATGACAGCAGAATACCTGCAAGCACTCTGTTTATCCAAGTAGAGTCTTCTTCGTATGGGTGTCCTTCGAGATAACTTACTAACTATCACAGCGTTTCTCCGCAGGGGTAGGCAGAAAGGGCGGAACGCCAAACAACTCGATCTTGGCATACAGTTCTTGATGTGGCGTGTAAATAGCCACATCGAATTAATGGGCCTTATATCCTAGTATTAATTTATAATATAAAAAAAAAACAACATGAATATTCTCTCTCCAGAATCAACCGTAAGAAATAAAGAAAAGTCACCACTAACCTGATCAGCGATCTCCTTTGCATCCAGCTGGTCTACTTCTGAAGATCACAATTGTTTGTTATTTTCAATTATAAGATCACAGCATAGATTTACTTCAAATTCACATAAATTGGCTGTCTTTTCATGCGACAACAAGGCAATAATGTTGGAGAGAGAAATGTTTCTTGTTTCTTCCATAAGAAGGAGTGCAATACTAATGAGATTTATCCTGACCGCCAATCTTCAGCAAAAGGGCATGTCCCTAACCTCTGTTGTGCAGTTTGGAAACACCAAACAAATTAGGGTGCATTCCAGAGCACAGAGGCTGAATACGGTCATTTCCGAGAGAGAACATGTAAATAAATGTTGTTTATAAAAATAATATAAATATTATTATAACAATATTAAATATGACTGTAATATATAAAAATCAAATGATGTTCTGCTCAACCACTTCTTGCTTCATTCACATTCATACATCATATCATTAATTGTCTTCTGTTTTTCAGACTTCTGACATGACCCGACTCAAGTATTTGATCTACTTGATCGTGTCATGTCTTCCTCAGGAGTCCCCGGCTTCTCCTTCCATTCACATTCGCGTCATATATTCTTCTTACACTACTTTCTTTGTTCATTCGCTCTACATGCCTAAACCACCTTCAATATGACGAGATTTTCTCTATTGGGTTATTAGCTGCAGAGTAGATAACCCATCCTCTGAGAGTGCTGATGATGAAAGTCAGGGTTGACCGATGGTAGGAATGGGGACGATGTAAAGGGTCATATTTTCTCACGATTTTCAATCTTTCATCTCTTCAAATCTAAGCTTCATATTTCCCTACAAACCCAATCAATTATTTTAACAAGATCTTCAACAAACTATACCCTTAATATCCCATTAAAATTTACCATCCACGGAGAAAGACATTTTAAATACTATGGAATTAAACTATATAATCCCATGCCTTCACCTTTGAAACGAATGAGAGAGAATATACAATCACATTACATAAAACTTAATATTTCTAATTTATTATTTAATATACTTTCAAATTTTCTTGTATATTGTAAACTTAATATTTCTAATTTATTATTTAATATACTTTCAAATGTTCTTGTATATTTTATAAGTTTTCCGCAAGCAAACACTTGGAGATAACATTTGCAATATGCGCTACCTTTGAAAATATCGATCAAGCGCATGCAGGCGATAAAAGCCGATAGGAAAGCCAAAGCTCGTGGCTCCATTAAACCTATTTCGATACGCTCGGTGTTGCGTAAACATTGATTAGGGAAATTATGGACCACTTATTAAGCATTTTCAGGAGATTAGTATTTCTATTGAAAACAGACTAGCAACAAAGTTTTGCTTTCCAAGCGGGTAAGAATACACTATCAGCAAAGTTTCCCAGTGCCGCATCTATGTAGTTATGCAAAAAAAATGTATCTAAAGTGAAAACAAACAAACAGTGATAATAATTGCTCTTTCGATGCCAAGCAACTAACTATGAAGTAATTCTTATAACCTAGTACTTGCCCACCCCTTGTGCGGATATTCCTTACATTTTCCAATATCAGTTCAAGTTACAAAGTTCGTTATGAAATTTGAAAAATGGTTTAAAATCTTTTATTTTCACAGCGTAAAATAAATGTTCAGCGATAGAATTTGAATTCAAGGCGCATTTCTTTGGATGAATAAATCGGTTTTAATGCCGTGACGCGATTTCCCTTTTACATATTCCGAACAAATTGAACTTAAGGGAATTGAATGTTAACTAAGAAAAAGGACGATTATCTTAAATAGCCACCATTTGTTCTTGATAAAGTAAGTCTATCTCGAAAGTAAATTAAAGACTTACTGTAAGATATATTACACAGTTTTGTACAATCTTGACCAATATCTGACAATTTTTCCAGGCTTCATTCAAGCGTGAGTTAAGATAGACTAACAAATATCAGGCCAGTATATTATATTATGTACCTACAGCAAAGTACGTATATATGATATCTAACTTCAGGCTCCGTACGAACGAATGAACCCAACCGTTAAATTTCTGGAGTCAGAAAATTCGTTTAATAAAATTGATAAGTTCGCCTGTAAGTCACACCGAAAAAGAAAAAAATATATTTAAAAAGTTTAAATTATGAAGTCGTTGGAGCAAATACTAAGTCGGTTGGCTGTGTCTATCGGGCGGGAATATCGATGGAGGGGGCTTTAAGAAATCGTTCCACATAAATATACAAAATATATCTAAAAAACACAAAATGAAAACGAAACCTTCGGTGTGCGTAACCAAAGCGTAGGAACCAAATTAGCATTATTTGAACGTAAAAAAGTTTTAAAAGAAAGTGTCTATGCTAGAGTTTTGCGACAGATTTAAAATCAGCGATGATCATTAGATTATTTTAATAATTATAGAATGATCTTTATTGAAATAGTTTTTTTTACAATACAAATTAGACACAAGTACAATATAAGATACGACAACGATAAAATTAGTAAGTAACTCGTTATATTATTATTGGAGGTTTTGTACAACATGCTTCACAAGGCAAGACTGTGTTGAGTCAATAATTTCATCAATTTGTTCTTGTACTCAAATACCATTAAGTGTATGGCGACTCCTTATTTCAGTGTTGGGAATATTTTTTAATTATTTAAACATTCAGAGGGCATTTACATAAGAGTATTTTTTTTTTTAATTACATAAAATATAGAAAACAATATTATTGTATTTATATTGTTGATGAGTTTAGATTTGGATAATGCATATATAATTATTATATACTAGTTTCCGGCGTTGCCTTGTATCATGTACGATTTGGAATTAAATTTTTAAGATGCATTAACCCTACCCCTAGCCCTACCAAGTAATTTTCCTATTATTTTGAACGTCACGTGGGCAACATTTCTTTAAGAAATGCCAACATTCTGCTTTAAGGGATAGGAACGTAGGAAGGAAAGTGGTTTTCAAAATCTCATGTAGATAGTGACCTTCCTCTTTTTTCAACGGTCAAATTCGCAAAAATTCACTAAGCTCAGAAAGGCAATGGGCTGACCACGTGAAATGAATGCCAGATAAGAAAAAATCGATAATTATGAGCGTATTGGAGGATTCAATAAAACCAACTCAGAAGCTGACTGGAGAAGAAGTGGACTAACGGTGGAGAACTGGAAGCTAACGGTTAAGGACTGGAGGAAGATGGTGGAGAACCTTACGAAAGAAGCTAATTCCCACCCTTGGATGTATCACCAATATCACCATGGTGATCATTTCTCATCCACGTATGTTATTTAATTTTTATTTTATTTTAAGAAATGTAAATTTAATTATGTAATCATTAAGTTCTTCAAGTATTGTAGTTTGTTATTATTGTGAAAGCTGTTTCGGCATTCAAAACCATTTTTAAACTGTGGTTAGGACAAATTGAGACGGCTTATTTATATGATTTTATTTACTTATACCCAATTTCTTTTATAATGTTAGAAATGATTTATTAACATTTTCGGTAATAACCGATTTACTTAGAAATCAATTGTGATAGTTAATATTCTTTTATATGTAAGGTACTTATAGATCAAATGAAAAAAGGGGAAAAACGGATTAGAAACATTAGCAAGTTAAGTGATCTCTTGCCGCTTTCTTTACACAGTAGACCCGGTTTCATTTAGATACTGCTTACCAGAGAGAAAGGCAATTTATGTCATCTGAAAAATATGTTTCAATGGAGAGTGGAAAACGTACAAAAATATTATTATTACGTGTTCCGAATTTCCATAAAATATTGAAATGCTTCCTAGAAAATTAATGTAATAATTTCCCTGTGATTTATCGGAAAAACCTGTGAAGAAATACAGCTATTATCAAATTTAGTGTTTTACCAAAATTCACGTGATTTATGTTACTAATTAAATTATATCGTTTTATGTGAATATGAAAAGGAATAGGGTGGATGTAAAATAAAATATTTTTTATCAATGCTCGTTTTAACTGATTTATTATAGGCACCATTCCGCAAAAATCAAAACTTGTTACTCTTGCCACGTATTTGAAAGATTGCTACCTGCTGGCGGTCCAGCGGCCGATTACCTTACCCCCTCACGCAGCTTTGCCAATAGTGCGAGTGAGTAAGATGGCGCGCGTCACCCATCACTGTGGTTGTAGAATGGTGGAAACGTGTAGCTGCGGGTATGGTTCCAACGCGCAAAAATATTATTTATGACATAGAATGATACCTACACATTATTTTTTTGTTTAAATCTAGTACTCAAGTAATTTTTTTTGGATGTTAGATTATGTGTTTATAGGTTTTGTAGGAATACAAAAAAATGCCTAAATTAGAAGGTCTCTATAAATAATACATGGTGGATAGAAACATAATAGATATTGACTACCACTTTCGGCAACGGGAAGGTTAACACAAGAAGTTAAATTTACAATTAATAAACAGAAAAGGTTTATGTTGTATAAAAAGTTGTGCATTTAATACAAAATTTGACAAAGAATATCATTTTTTTTTGTTAAATATATCATAAAACACCATTGTTATCGGAGTAAGCGAACTTTCCTGTCTATTTTCATCTCACATATTATGATCGTTATTCTTAAGTGCTGTCGCATGTACCTACGCGTCGGTCAATCTCCCCAACCGATACCGTGTTCCATCATATTAGCGGTAACTTCCTGGGGGAGGCCTAGTTGCGGTACCAAGGAACATGTGTGTTTAATGGTGATTACATGCGTACTTCGGGTATTCTTGTTTTATGTACACATGTACAGTGTTGTTATGATATTTGTAGAACTATTCACTCATAATACAATATCATCGTGAATTGCGTTGGTGTCACTTAGCTCTGCGGGCTTATATCTAAGTCTATAATCAGAGTGTTGACTTTTTTATGCTGAAGTGCTTGTAATCAATATTACCATGCCTACAGAAGAAAATTTGCGAAAAGCTGCGTATCCGAAATAGTATATATTCACAAAGGGTCACGATATTTCTACAGATTGTTCCGTTTGGAATTTATACCTACATTCATTTTTGAGCTCACAACAGAAATCTTGAAATAATGATAATTTTGGTATTTTAAAATGAGGCACCTTTTTTTGATTATTTTAAATTTTTTTCCATGGAAAAAAAAGACATTTTTCTCAGAGAAAAAACCCTATGCTATCTTTATAAATGTTGTTTCAGGGTACATTTAGTGAAAAAAAAAGACAGGAAGTCCTGGGAAGAAAGAGGAATGAGGGGTAGATAGGAATCTGGGGGTCACTGCATCCCGGAGTGACCGATATATTAAACGATTAACGAATGGGTCAGGAGACTTTGGATGTAGAGGTCTAGGGTTCTCCCTTAACCTGCCTCATCCGATCCGGCCTACCACGCTTCTGGTGGACAGACACATCCGCCGCCAAGATCTTGACAAACCTCACCCCATGAACCCGGGTAACACCGCTAATTTACCAAATGTAGCGATCCACTTAGGACGACCTATGGGAGAGATGTTGGTTATGTAATTATTGGGTCCCTGGAAGACGGCTCCCATGCCCGCCTCCCAAATTGAAACTGTATAATAATATATTAAAATCACGGACCTCAAACGATTTTTTTTTATAATTTAGTTCTGTTTTACGAAATAATTTGCCTCAAGGACAAGGGCGGTATTCCAAAGCTAAATTAACAAGGTGTTTTTGTTTTACTGAAAAGCTCTAAATCTCATCGTGACTTGAATATTAAAAGGAATTTGTCACGCCAACACAAAGTGCACGATCGTAATACACAGCTTTATCTGTCCTTAGAGGCGTACTTAACTTGCTTCCATTTCGACCATTAATACAATCTGGCATTATCATTATGTTCCCGATTTAAAAAAATATATACTAATTTTGACCGGTCAGGAATTGGCATTGCGTCTGGGTCTCACCCAGGCGTCGTGAGTTCAATTCCTCGGCTGGCTAAGTCCTCCATCACGACACAAGCAATATCTTCCTTATTCGTAACCGGGGAATATTTGTCTTTCTTTAAAAAAAAAAAAAATTGTTGTAATCGAAAGAAAACGAATGATTAAGTAAAATTAGATTATTGTTTTTTTGAAAATCTATGATACTATATTTTTTTACGTACTAATAATAATAACACTGTACATAATCACATGTAATACTTTGTGCGGGTGGACTTATCGCCTGGTAGTAATTTCTTCCAACCAAGCCGTTGCAACAAATTGTCACTAAAAAAAATTTACGTAAGGTTCCTAATATTAAATAATTGAGTCAGAGAACCATTAGTTGTGTCATTACAAGATCTATTGTAAGGAATGAAAAGAGATTAATTTTTTCATAAAAACGTATCCTTAAAATGTTAATTTTTTTTTTATGTTTTTAACCCATTCGCTCTACCTGAGGAGAAACAAATTCATGGGTCTCCATTGTAATTTTATCTCCATATTATTACAATAGGTTAGGTACGAGGAACTTCATTAGAGCGTCTAAGCGTTTGATATAATATACCTTATTTTAGTTCAACGGTATCCGAACAAAACAATATTTCATTAAGGCGTCACTTAAAACTAGAGGCATATTAGATACGAAGGGTTTAATGTTATACGCGATATCTATTTGATCTCGACTCGGGCCACGTAATAACAATAATACATAGCATGGAAAACTTTTCATTTATTTTTGAACTCATATATAAACACACTAGCAAATAAACTTATTTTTCGGCGAAATTGGCGTAGTTTTTTGCAACAAATGTAATTTAATGTTAACTTTTTATTATTTTGAAGCAAAAAGAGGTCGGAAATCCGTCGGAAAGTCGATAGATATAATGAATAACAGTACGCAGCGTATTCGAAGGGAAGTTAGCTGTGTTCCATTTTGTTGCTATGCAAGTTTGTCAAAACAATAGCCAAAGAAATATTTAGGATCTATACTCCCTTCCTTATTATACGAAAATTCGCGTTATTCTTTTGAAAATGGCATTCTTCATGTAAAAATGACGAATTTTCGGGTCTCTTGTAATGCATGTATGACCGAAAAGATAATAAAATTACAATAGGGTAATGGACAAAATTAATTATTGTAAAACATATTATTTATTTTAATTTTTTATTTAAGGAGAAAACATATATACGGGGAGTAATTATTTAAACAATATGCAATAACTAGAGAATTCGCCTGCATCCTAAGTATTTCTCATGGGTTAACGTTAGCAGGAGATAAATAAACCTTTACTAATAATTTAAAAGGAAAAAAAAAACAGATAAATTGCATAATGTCTAAATTAAGTAGTAGCGGGAAAAAATCACCTTTAGAAAAATATTTTAAAAATAATATAATTAAAAGAGTGTTATACAGAGAAATGATAAAAAAAGTACAAAAGGTATGAATACTGTTGGTTGAAGTTTTTTTTTTTTTTTTTTAATTTGTAAACAGCTTTCATTTTTCTATTAAGAGTACTGAATGTATCAAAGAATATGTCGGAATCCATCAAAGTTTACTTTTGACTGAGTAAACGGCATATTCTTCTGATTGAATCGCTTAGACCAGCAATTGTGTGGGTCCGGCTAATGTGGAATATATGGAACATATTGGCGGAAAATGTATGACCTTGTTAGTGAATAGCAGTTAAAGCAAAACCGCCTAAATCGCTGTGGTTAGAGTGCTAGTCCCAATTAGACGGAGGTACTGGGTTCGATTGCCAGGTACGATCGTTTCTTTTTTAATTTATGTGTCTTTTTCTGTTTCGTATTTCATTTGAGATTTATTAATATTATCTTCAATGATTAAAATATTACTTTTTTATGAATACCGCACAAGAGTCCCAAACTGCTCCCAGCCGTCTGGAGCCACTGAGAAATGGCATTCCCAATTGGGGAATGTTGTGAGGCTGAAGGTATTGGGGAGAGGAAGGAGAAGGGTCAGAGGAAGTTGGGGAAAAGGGGAAATACCTGGACATTCAGATCTGGTCACCAAACACGGCTAAAAGCCATTTCATATTTGTAAAAAGCATTAACTTTGTGGCTCGCCATAATTTACAATAAAAAACACATAAATTTGTTGTAGACCACTTTTATTTTATCAAAACTACCGGTTTCGGAATAAAAAAAATAAAAGCAAAAAATTGGAAAAAAATAAAATATTGGATAACTTAGAAGCACTCGAAATTAGAAAATCCCTTAATAATAATGCTAGTATTTTAAATAACCCAATTAACTTATCTTTTAGTCCCATTCTGAATATTTTCCCAATAAATCGCTCTGTTCTTCCCAGAAATCCTACAATTACCCCTACCCATTTGCTTACCCCCCACTTCAACACCTAAAATTTATATGTCTTGTCAATATTCTATATCATAAGTTAGTTTTAATATTCTCCTGATGAAGGAAGGGTGCTTCCGAAACCGGTAGAGTTTTGATAAAATAAAAGTGGTCTACAACAAATTTATGTGTTTTTTATAGTAAAAGCCATTTCAATCAACGTTTCAAGTCTGAATGGTGGTCTTTCACCAGGGCGATAATGAGAGTATCTTCCACTCTGGAATTTATCACTCCATATGGGTTTATAAGCATCAATAAGTTATTCGTATAAATTTACTATAAATAAGTTTAAGTGATTCTCAGTCAATAACACACCAACGTCAAATATATTCAAAATTAACAAATGAATTAAAAATACACTTTGTTTTCACCACTTTATAGATATACATAGATATCTACATGTGTCGAAAGCGATGCTTTCTTCATCAGGAATATATTTATTTTTCATATATTCCCGATTAAGAAAGGATCGCTTTCGAAACATGTAGATATTTATGTATATGTATAAAGTGGAGAAAACAAAGCGTATTTTCAATTAATTTATTAATAATGACGCCACAGAGTGAATACCAGTCGTTAAGAAACTGTATTCAAAACTAATCATTTTGTGACTTAAATAAATAAAAATAAAAATATATTTTTAACCCTTTTAGTACTTTCGTGTCGAGTTGAATAAAGTAGTGAACTTGCAATATAATTTTCATCACTTTATGTTTTTCCGGGAATCTATTTGTATTCATATAAGTAAACAGAAGAGATTATTTCAAATGAAATAATTATAAAAGTTAAGCAATACCAAGCTGAAAGTTAATATGAGAATTATTTATATTGCTCCCTACTACGGAGCCGTTGAAATATTAATTACTTCGGGTATGTGTTTAAATTTTAGTATTTAATCAGTTTACGTCGTGTTTCGTAATTTTGTTTGTACTAATATTATATTATGTTGTTTTCCATATTACTTTAATTGAATAAATTTTCCGGAGTACACTAACAAAAATTTATTCAGCCACATTCTCAGAACAGAAGTATTTTAAGTCAAATAAATTGTATTATGAATAAAACATTCATTCAATTCTCTTCTCCTCTTTAAAAATATTATATTCATAAAATCCAAAATACATAAGTTAGGGATTTTTAAAATTATTATTATTATGTCTAATTGATAACTTAACAATAATTAAGAATGAATAAGATTAAGAAAGGGACTCTTAGATGGTTCGGACATGTAGAGCGAATGAACGAAGAAAGGAGTGTAAGAAGATTATATGACGCGAATGTGAATGGAAGAAGAAGCCGGGGACGCCCGAGGAAGACATGGCACGATCAAGTGAATCAAATACTTGAGTCGGGCCACGTCAGAAGTCGGAATAACAGAAGAGAATGTATGAGGCTTTGTATGAATGTGAATGAAGCAAGAAGTGTATGGCAATATCGAGTTGTTTGGCAGTCCGTCATATCTGCCTACCCCTGCGGAGAAACGGCGTCATGGTTAGTTAGTGAGTTAGTTAGTTAATAATTAAAATTATGTTTTAATTTTTTTTACAATTTTATTATTAAATTAAAAAAAACAAAAATATTAGCCACTCATCTCACTAGAAAATAAAACAAATAAATCAATTATATTTATTAATTGATAAACTAAAGTTCTTAAAAAAATAATAAAAACAGTAATTATTGAATGGAACACTAGTATATATTGATTAACTTGGCGGGTTTGCGATAAGCCGACGTAGCTCAACGGTAGAGCATCTGACCGGACATCAGAGGGGTGCAGGTTCGAGTCCTGTCGGCGACATTTGTCTTTGCTCGGAAAGGTTTTTTTTCAATTTGGATGAGTGTTTCAGGCTAATAATTATTGTTTATAAAAATAATCAAATCAATTTTAAATCCAGCTATTGGTTTTTTGGTGAAATCTTAAAGCGGAAGAAGATTATTATTTAAAAGTTAATTATTTCATTTTAAAGTTCATTGGTGTAACATAACCCGTCAAGTTCGACATACAACATTCGTCATATTTAAGTCCATTATAAAATTGAAAGGTGGAATTTATGAAGGAAACCTGTACACGATATTTTCCCGCCTGAAAAGCGTGCGCTGCATTCTTAAGTTATTGAATTTTGATAAAATATTACCTGAATTTCATCACGTCGTATAGTCCCACATGCCAAACTCTAAAATTCATATGATTGGTCATAAAAAACGCGCACTTTCGTTTCAAGAAAATTCATTGCACTACACTGTATCATTTCAAAATTATGTATATACGAGTCTCACTGCCCGTATGTAGTGATATTGTGAACCTCCAAATATAACAAATCATGGTTTAAGTAATTACCTACCTCTCGAGCAAATCTATTTATGTATTACATTCGATCAGAGGTAGTCAACATTTATTTTACTTCCTACTTCTGGAAGTATTAAAAAAAGATCATAACACCCTACAAAAATTCTGCTCTAGAAAAAAATAAACTCCACCATGTAATATAAATTTTACATGTAAAAAATCATGTATTTATAAGTAAATTATATTTTCCCCTAAGAAATCTAGGGTAATTTCCCTGGAAATAATGTCACTGGGGCAGTTTTTCTAGAGCGTTCAATGTTACCTGAAACTGTATTGAAATTATAAGACTCGAGCGTGTTCTCTACTCCCCGCCACTGGCCACATTCCATAGCAATTTTTTTTTTAAATTAACACGGCCAGGAGTAACTCATCCAGTGCCCCACATTAAGCACTGGGTGCGTGACGACCAGCATCCTCTCAAACAAGCATCCCTCGGAGCGGAAAAAAGAGCGTCTAAAAGAGCACCTCTACAGTGTCGTCTCGGTCGAGTACATAACCATTAATCTGAATTTTGTGTGTAGTACTGTAATGAAAAAACGGTACGTTATTTAATTTTTAAAGTGAATAATGATGAAGTAAGCACCTTAACAGGTTTTCATTTTATAGTAGTAACGTCGTGAGGTATGAAATACCGATATGTTTTTTTATTACAAGAAAACCAATTTTTTTTTTCGAATATAAAAAAATATTTTGTTACTCGCGTGAATATGTCTAAGAACGTGGAGAATCTATATTTTATGTCTTGGCCAATTGGTATACGTTGTGAGAAAGTAGGAAAAGAGGAAAAGAAAGGAAAGGTGCTTTTGTTTAAAAAACTATCCAGTATCTAAAAATAACTAAATCCTATAGAGCAAACATTGCATTTTGATATATAGTATCTTAGTATACTACTTTGTCCTCTTTTTGTCATAGCTACGTTCTTGTATTATGTATGTGCTGTTATTTTTCTGTAGCTATTGTTTATTTCATTTCGTGTTATGTATTTTGTGTTATTGGACATTGGTCCCCAAATAAAAAAAAAAAATAAAAATAATATATATCTTGCATTCATTCTGGAATGAAATTAAAATATTAAACTATTCACGTTTTTTTATAAATATTAAAATCCACAATGTTTAATAACACTTTAACGGGTGTCGAACCCGCTATCCCTAGATCTGGAGCCAAAATCAGATGTTGGAGACAATGGGGCGATGTCTAACTCGATCATACTCCATTCGTACTTCTGACACGTGTCTGCCGATTCTGGGGACTTTCGTCATTTATCCTTGAAGGCATTTTTTCAACAGCCAATTTCGCCGACTAAAGAACGCAATATCAGAGAATAATATAATTGTTTTCTGTCCTAAGGATCAAAGAACACTAACCTGATATTATATTTCATTTCAACTTTTCTTCTAATCCTCCAACTTTACCTCTGGAAACATTTTTACTAATACCAAAATTCGGATAAAAAGTTAGGTCCTTAAAAAATATATTGGAAAATTCTTCATTAAAGCGCTTTATTTCCGTGAAAAATCCGCTACTTTGACCTTTCTTTGAAAACTCGTAACCACTCAGGAGAATTTTCTCACTTTCATGACACTTTTTACTAAAAGAAATTAATGATGAACATTTGTAATTCTACTGAATATTGCCCATATGATATTCACTCATTCAAGAATGTCTACATACTAAATTAAACTCGATACATCAATAGTTCTAGTAGGACATTCAAACTATACATAATAACGTAAAACATATTTTCCAGATCAATATATACCAAAAAATGTGCCCATAAAATTTTAACCATATGCAAGCATATTTCGTGTGAAATTCATCGTCCGGCTAAATTACACTTTGCCACTTGACCGGATGTATGAATATTCTATATGTTATTTATAATTTTGAAACTGTTAATGCATGGTGGAATCCCATATTAAAAAGATTTTTTTGTTTAAAAAACCTTTGTAACTTTTTTAGACTTATTTGTTTTCGACCGGACCGATTTCACCCTATCACGGGCACCAGTCTGAGGATGCCCGTGATAGGCTGAAACCAGTCCGGTCGAAAACAAATAAGTGGAAAAGTGTTACAAAGGTTTTTTAATAAAAAAAATTCATTCTTTATGTTTTCATATTTTATTATTCTTCGTGCAAAGCCTGGTTCCCAAGTATAGATGAATATGTTTTGTAAATAATATCGATTTTGAAATGCGTAATATATTTAACTTTTTGGTTGTAAGCGATTTCTTCACATTTTTAATGGAAAATGAAAAACTTCACTTCATAATTGATTTTCTTTTACATACTGATATTATTTTCAAAGTTTGTATCTAGAGGAAATTTATTTATTTTTAAACTTAAGAATAACACGTATATTCTGACAATGAGACGGTGTCCGTTCAAATTTAATTTTACTGATTGGTAAACTAATTTGTATAAAATGTTAGTTTATTGATTTACTAGGTACTGATTTCTTGTATTATGTGTTTGTGTAAAAAAAATTGGTAATTTTTGAAATATTCTTTTAAAAAACCAATAATTAACGTTTTGTTCACCTTGGAACAGGTCTCTAGTTCATAATTAGTTAAACACCCCACTAAAATAACAACCACATGTACTGTTCTAAACATACTCTAAAAGGTATGATATTTATGAACATTTTGTGTAAACAAAAGTTTTGTGAAGAAATATGGTAAAATAATAAATAAAAAAAGTCGTAGTATCCGAACTCGCAAACGTGTTATTTATATCAATAATTACAAACACATTAATTGGTAATACAAGCCGCACAAAGTAATTGTCCACCTTAACGAACCGAAAGCAATTAGGGGGAAAAACATATTATCATGATCCCACTAATTCATTATGCTCAAAAATACACTATCTCTCAGATTATAACAGCAACAGAAAAAAACATTAGCGTGTCGGGAATATGTTTTATCGTAACACATGGAGGAAAAACAATTAGTTTTATTCGCCTTTGAAAGCTATTTGGAATGTAAGTACGAAACTTCTCTGCACAAACATAATACGAATTAGGTTCATAGTGTTGAAAGAAAAACATTGCTTAAAAATGGTGTCGTCAATGTAGCGAAGTGGGTTTGATTATTTTTATAAACCTTGAATTTGATATTTTATGATTAGAAAGAAAATAAAATACAGATTGTCTTTTAACCTCTTTTCTACATATTATATATATATACTTCTATGTGTATATTTTTCTTTATCTTTGCTCTATCCATTTGCTGGAAATTACGCTCTACTGTATTTTTCCGATATTTTCTGTTTTGGGAACAAAAACTTACCAATACCTCCGTATAAAATTATACCGTCCCTCTATCTTTACTGCAGTCTTCTCTGGTTTCGAGTTAAGTAGAGTGTTGCACCAAAAACATCTTTTTACCCTTGCCACATGGCTTTCTGATTCTCATTTCAGTTTTTTCATTATTTTTGCATTATCCGTGACGTAAAGTTGTCTCCCTATATTTAGTATGTGGTATGTCTGATACATTCACGCCCAGCATATTACCACCCAGATCACGTTGGGCGGCTTTCATTATATTCGTAGTGCTTTTAGTAAAAGCCAAAGTTTCCGTGCCATTCTGACTTTTTGTTTAAGGGTTAATTTCATTCCCACCAATTATGTTAATTTGACATCGCAGCACACCCCTAGCCTGATGTGGCTCTCTTTTACACAACCACTGTTTTTTTGTTGTTTTAAGTTCTGTTATCGACGAAGGACTAAATTCTTATTAAACTCGAGTGAGATTCTCATTAAAAAAATAATTTGAAATATGCAGGCCTATTAGAAGGAACAAAACTACTAAATTGTTCAACACTATCCGAACTATTCATTGTACAGTATATTACTTGGTGAGTCTCCTACATTGTTAGTCCAAATACACTTTGTTTATGGACGGAACGAGCACGTTCGACTACTAAGTGCAGCGTCAAGAATTTCAATCTGTTAAGCTGGTTATTCGAGTTTGCTTCCATAATGTGCTATACTTTCTAGTTAAAACTAGATAATCGTGACAATATCAGAGGTACAAGCTAGAATGCGGGCTATATGGACACCGAGGAAAAGGAAGCAAAGTAATGTTTACAAATCAATGAACGGTATTAACTCAATACAATAGATATTTATATATATTGAACGGAAAACCCTGTGGAGGACCATTTCTAATTCTCAACTGTAATATTTATCAGGTTCTGTGAATCAAAACGCGCACGTTCTAATTTACATATGACGTTACTATGTAAACACTACCTATTTACATATGACGTTACTATGTAAGCACTTCTTATTTACATATGACGTTAGTATGTAAGCACTTCCTATTTACATATGACGTTACTATGTAAACACTACCTACTTACATATGACGTTACTGTGTAAACACTACCTATTTACATATGACGTTACTATGTAAACACTACCTATTTACATATGACGTTACTATGTAAACACTACCTATTTACATATGACGTTACTATGTAAACACTACCTATTTACATATGACGTTACTATGTGAACACTACCTATTTCTCCTAATATTGGGTGTACGTTACGAACGTTTCTTTAAAAACATTGTAATAAATAAGAGTTATTTCGGGATCTAATTTATATCTGCCTTTATAATATATAATCATGTATATAAAACAAATGGTAAGTAGTAAGAGACGATTCTTTTGCAACTAAATTACTATTCAGTAGATTAAATCAAAATAACAATAATCAACTTAGAGTAGTTCTACTGCGAGTTAGCGTCATACCAAACTGGTAGTATTACTGAGATATCAGTATCAGCAAACTTCTCATTTACACATCGAAAATCCGACCAAAATTAACATACGCATCACCTATATGGGCTACTTCAAACACAAAAATAATAAAATCATTCCAGAATGCATTGCTCCGACGATTCACCAAAAGTCTCTGGTTCGCCAGGAATAGCATAATTAACACGGGCTCTAAAATTCCTCCACTCCGAAAACATAAAATAGATTTAGCTAAAACCTTTTACTTCAAATTAGAATCGAACTCGCATCCCTCAATATCCAACCTCGGCCGCTGGACCCCCTGCACCGACCCCTTCGTCTCCGCCCAAATTCTATCTTATACCCTCCGTTACCTCAGTGAGCGGGCTTAAATATAAGATTGCCATCAGCAAGTGGCGCTAGCACGTATAACACACTTTACAATTCTTTGAAATAAAATAAATAAAAGCCCTACAGTAGCAATAGGCAGCCCGCTCACTACGTAGAGAAGATTATCTGCACATTTATGCACCTCTAACCACAGTTGACACAGGAAGAGGGAGAAATATTCCCTGGCACTGTACATAAATTTTTTACGATACGATATATATCAGTATCAGTGTGATCAACATATTGTTCGAAATCACATCTATGAAATTAAGGTCATACTTTATTACGTCACGTTCTCCTTACAAATTTTGAATCATATATTGTGTCATATTATTGTTTTCTATTTTACGTTAACGTTTTAAAAATTTGGCTTAACACTATTTTATGGTTTAAAAACTCTACGTTATTATAATTTTCGATAGCTTATTATATTCTGTTCTAAGAATCAAAAATAAATCATGGATATATTTCGACTGAATGGCTTTCTGCTCAAAAGCTCTAATTATTAATTGTTTTTGTGTTTAATTCATAGAACTCAATTTAATCTGTTTTTAAATTGAATGTAAATCAAATTTAATAACATTATTATTAAGTTGTATAAGTGTTTTAGCTTTTATTATTGTGACAGTTGTTTCGGCGTTCAAGGTCATATTCAAATTGTGGTTAAGTCACGTTGAGACAACTTATTGATATGATTCTATTTACCCCCACTCAATTTCAATTTGTATCGTGCCTGAAATGATTTATTACTGGTAAAACCGATTCACTGAAAAAATAAATGTGACAAAGGGAACTTTCATTTGTAATGTGTTTTCCCACATTAAATGACAATGTTTTCTTAATTCCTATTGTCGACCGATCTAGAAGTATATAAATCTTTACCTGGAGGCCTATTCTGTTTTTTTAATCGAAATTTATTATTATTTTACTTTATTGTTTAACTGTGTAATTCCAGAGAGACATAGTAAAAAAATCCTAAACAGATTTGAAAACACAAATTTAACTTAACTTAGGAGAGATTATTTGAAAACACAAATTAATCAAATATCTTCAAGTGACACGAGGCTTTGAACGAAAACGTTTTAAAACAATTACATTATATTAAGATGAATTTTAATGAATTCTTATTTATTTTTTAAATACAATATCATAAATACGCCTTTTTACAAAGGATAACGTTTTGTAAAATGGTGCCTACCTCACTAGATAGTAATGACCTGTTTATTCGGTCACTACTTCTAAAAGTAAGATTTGCCGCCGTGGTATATCTATGGTGGTATATCTATGCCTCCGCCTGCCGTTGAGCATTGTTTTGTAACAACATGTACACAACATAGTTGTAACAATATTTTTGTAATAACCATAATGTAGTTGGTAACATACAAAAGTCTCATAAAGTCTTCCCTTGTTAAAACTACGCAAATATTGATATTTTTAATGAATGTCATGCTGAAAGAAACGAAACCGCATTAAGCAAGAAGTTTTTAAGCTTAAGGAAAGGGATAAGAATTTTTCTTATAAAGAACCTTAATAGGCCCCCTGGTCAAAATTTGTTACATTGTAGACACCAGATATAAAAAGAAAAAAATTGATCTTATTTATTTGACGGCCTCCATGGTCGAGGGGCAAAGCTCTCGACTACGAATCCGAAGGTCGCGGGTTCAAATCCCGGGGTGCGCAAATAAATTTTATTGAATTAATTTGTGCTGTTTCACAATTAATTAATTTAAAATAATATATAGTATATTTGCGCACGTTCCAGAGTGGAAGATACTTTCAGTATCGCCCTGGTGAAGACCACCATTCAGAATTGAAAAGTTGCTTGAAATGGCTTTTAGCCGTGTTTGGTGACCAGATCTGAATAGCCAGGTATTTACCCTTTTCCCCACCTTCCTTTCCCCTTCTCCTTCCCCTCCCCAATACCTTCATCCTCACAACATTCCCCAATTGGGAATGCCATAGTCTCACTGGCTCCAGACGGTTGGGAGCAGTTGAGACTCTTGTGCGGTATTTATATAAAAAAAATTCCGTCATGCGAAACTACATAAATAAGATTTCTTTACAGATAAATAAGGAGAAGATTAGTTGAAGACGTAATAGCTAGAGAAAGAAGACGCACCCGATGGCGTCGATACGTGTAACTTACATGACAATACGAACGCACTTACGCCGAGTTTATTCAAGTTGTAACATGCGAGGTGACATTTTCCCTTGAGGTAGGCAAACACTATAAGAAAGGGCACTGATAGAACAAGATATTCTTGCCTATATTCCTATCAAGACATTTAACGTCATAATAACGTATTTATGTAGCCTATAAGATTGTTCTGAAACATCTTAACTAATACCCACTGCGCACCGTAAACTAAATAAGCCAAAACTTATCTCGATATTTGAATCCTAATTTTATTCGTCTCTCAATTGATATTAGTTCTCTCGATAATTAATTGATTTAAAGAAGTGTTAAGAAATATATAAATCCAGTTCAATTTCTCTGATTTCAGCTCACTTCAAATCCATTGAAATTCATAATCCCGCCGAAGCTAAAAAGTTCCCGTAGCGTTTACTCTTGAATAGAGTTGTCACTTTTTATGAGATCTCGTGAGCGGGAAAAGATATTAAGTATTGAAAAGAGATTTTCTCTCACCGAAGTAAGAAGATTTTAAACTTTCTCGGTGTAATTGAAAAATTAAAGAAACTTTGAAAATACAAATTAGTATTCTTCTTTGGAAGATATCTTCCTCGGTAGAATTTCTACGTCTGCGAGCTTTATACAATGTATTGATTTTGAAACTAATCGATTACACGCTTAGTGTTTAGTATATGAATAGATACTTGTTAACTATGTTGATAATTAAACAATATAACCTGCCTAATTGATTGGCGTTACTCAATTTATTGGGTAAATGGGGAGGGTGTACAAAATGACATGGTTAAATGGTGGTTAATCGACAAATAGATTCATCATAGAAACGGGTCCCCAAACGAAAATCAAAAACATCTTTTAATTTGTATTCTTTTAATTGTTTATTTACTTATTTTATTTATTAACTATTAATGATCCCCTGATGGGCATTGCATATGTTTTTTTTTATATTTTATATGCAGAAGTTTTTAAGTAACAGATTTAAAAAAATAACATAATACATAGTACCTAGGTATATAAGTGTGTTATATGTAATAATGATATACAAGTGCATGACACAGATAAAATTAAAAAGCAACAAGTTTTTTTTTTTAAATGCGATATTATGTAGAAATAGTAATAATATGATTTATATCACATGTGGACAACCTCCTGCCCGAGGGCTGGATTCGGCCCGTGGCACGTTTTGATCCGGCCCGCGGACGTGTCTAGTTTTGATTGTACGTAAGAATTTGAATGTTACTTTTCAAGTTTGATTTTTTCGATAATGAGATACAGTCAGAACGAAGAGATGGTTACTTTCCAGAGTACGAGATCCGTAAGATCTGATCTGGATGAGCTGCGATCTAATCACCCTACCCCTGACTCTAATGACAGATAAGTAGATGATATACAGAAAAAATCAACGTGTTTTTATATTGCGGATAACGTAAAAACGTACATAATATAGAAATGCATAGAAAGATGAACAATATTTATTATTAATTGATAAACTAAAGTTTTTAAGACAAGATTTTTGTGCATAGCGCAAAGGGTAACAATTATTTTTATAATCCGATCATCTGACCGGCAATCAGAAGGGTGCAGGTTTGAGTCCTGTCGGCGACATTTATCTTTTCTAGGAAAGTTTTTTCAATTTGGATGAGTGTTTCAGGCTAATAATTATTGTTTATAAAAATAAATATTTATTATTACGGACATGTTATTTTGTTGCTGAAAACTAATCCCTTTTCCCAGTTCAAGGGTTTAATGCGCGTTTTCAGTATTTGGTAAAACCCTTTTAATATACCCTCTTTATTTTATATTTTAGAATACGATCAATGTATTTTATTTTCTCATCTCAATTTATTTTCATGATGAATATCACTTTTTAACATTAATTACGTCATTTTTTTCACTATGTACTTTTAATCACTACTCGTATATACTTTTGTTTCTTAATTTCATTATTCCGCTACCGGTTTCGACATATCCCTGTCATTCACCAGCGTTCTTAAAATTAAAACTTAAATTAAACAAGTACAGAAATAATTAGACATTATTAGTGATGGTAGTGGGAGTGGTGATTTGGAGTTTTTTTGTTCATGTTTCTTAGTAATTTTGACTCCTCCCACCGCCCCCATTCTTCCAAATCACCACTCCCACTACCCTAACCTAATAATGTTTAATTATTTCCGTACTTGCTTAATTTAAGTTAGTTTTAAGAACGCTATTGAATGACACGGATGTATCGAAACCGGTAGCGCAGTAATAAAACTAAGTAACAAAAGTACACAGTAATTAGAACTCTCCAAACAAAATGTCTATAAATTGTTACATAGTTAATTCCCAAGAAGTACTAGAAAATAATTATGTAATTAACTCAACATTTTCAGTCATTATTTATGTATTCCACCCACCCACCACCCACCATTCATTGGCATTAAACACATCATTATAATGTATTTTAGTCCCAATGTGATGCTTTGTATAGCCTTCCAACACATAATATAATATTGTTACAGGAAATCAAAACTGCTCGAACTACCACAACAAGTTTAATACCCCGTTTGTTCCCTCTAAATACGTCGTATTATAAAACCAGCATTAGTTCATTTTTTTATAATTAATGAAGTACATAAATTTCTTTTCAAAGATTCTATTTTCCTATTCTATTCAATTTTTATATAGGCGGCCAAAAGAGGAACTAGGCTTTCCATGATTTTTTTAAATGGCTATCAAAATCATTTTCAATCGATTTTCTTCAATGTTTTTGTGTTTCTATTTTAAAGTTTAACGTGTGAAAGTTCTGCACGGAGCATTATTCTCTGGGTTTTGACATCAATAAATATTGAAAACCCTTAAAAAGGAAACTAGATAAAACCCATACTATTCAAGTTGGGACAAGTGAAAAGAGTTCATGGTTGGTTAGGTACTGTACTGAAAGTATTTTTTGTTCGTATTCTGGTAGTATTTCGTATTCAGTAAATATTTTTTTTAATCTTTGAAGAAGATAATATTAATAAATGAAACACGAAACTTAAAACAACAACAGAAAATAAAAAGGTATCAGTCGCATCTGGGAATTGAACCCAGGACCTCTGTCTTACTCTTAGTTCAGTTTACGCCATCTTCATCGATAACATACTTTAACTTCAAGACTTGTCAATATTATCCTCCATTAAATCCTATATTATTGGTGGCTATCGTTATATAAAGATAGCAGCCAATTCGGGGATTTATTTTGCACTGGTATCCCCAATATTTGCAGTGGTGACACCGCCGCCTGAGTTGTATATGCCAATCTGTACGACTGATTTAAAATGAGAGTATTAAAGTTTGTAGGGGTCTGGCGATACACATGTTTATATATGTTACGGCAGTATAGCAGCTTGAGTTTCATGTGACGATAATATGAAACTAAAGTAATTTTTTTTAATATTACTTAGTAATATTCAACTACATGTCTAAATTCCTCTGATGTTTGTATACAATTAAATGATATCGCGAACATTTTGAAACGGATGGTTAATTGTTACTTGTTAAATTAAAAAAAAAACTATCTTTGTTAACTCTTTTATATATTTTTGACGATTAAAACATTGATGTTTTAACGAGGCTTGAATCTCTCTACAGTATGAATTTTGCTGTTAATTAATAGTTTAACCACATAAAGGTACAATTGGCTTGAATTTGAAAAAAATGGTCTGGTTTTGGCTATGTTTGCCTCACTGGGTTAAAAACTGATATCTACACCAAGAGTGCAACACATCAATTAAGATTATAGAAAAAAAGGATAAAATTGGATGAAAAATGATAAAAATAATGATTAAAATAATAATTGTATTATAAATACTAAACAAAATCCAAAACAACTAAAATCATAAATTTATATCTAATATTAATTTTAATTTTCTTATAAACTTATCCTGTTTTTCTAAGCAATGAATATTGAATAGTAAGTAAAATACAAAATAAACACAACAAGACTCAATTTAATATTTACCGGAAAAATAGAAGGAAACCAGAAATAAATTATGATGTAGTTGTGTTATTATTTTGTCGTATCCGTATTACAGGTTTTGGTTGATTGTATATAATAAACCAACTTCCCAATATAATGCCATTCCAATTTTGAAAATTCAGAAAAAAGTTTAAAAGATTTAATTTAAAAATCTATAGTTCCAAATAACAAAGGTCGAATAAAAAAAGTTTAAAATATTTTAATAAAGAAGCATTTGAGTACAACGCCGATGACAATATTGTTGTTTTCAAATAATTAATTTAATTTTTACGATCACTATCGCCAAATTAAAAACGTACCTTTTTTATCGCAATTTTAATTTTAAGCAATCATTTTGTGGCTTGACATTATAATTTAAATGATTAAACTATATAATACAAGTTTAAATGTGTACATTCCTGAAGAAGGTTGAGTCCAACCGAAACTGGTTGAATGCAGAAATATATATAAATAAAATTATGTGTCTTAAAACAAAAACATTTTTCAATTAAAATAAAAATGTATCGTTCATACGGAAATAACGCAAAAGGTAAGTAAGGTTAAACTAATTTTTGGAAGGCTTTGCACCTGTATATTTTAGGTCAGCAGATCTAGATGTTACTAATCGTATAATTGAACTTTCAAGGTCAAATCGATCCGTCTACTATGATCGCTCTTTTCGTGTAAATAACCCTCTAATTTGGAATAAACTTCCACCAGCTCTCACTAAATATGTATATATATATCCAGAAATTGACTGAATTTAAACGGGCTTTAAAAACAAAATTATTTAAAAAATCCTACTGTATATAAATTTTAATTTCTCTTCAATTAATTGTAAAAGTCATTTCCTCAAGCCTCTGGTAGTTGTTTGGTTTCAGTTTCCTCGGTATATATATTTTTTAATTTTTTTATGTGAAGTCAGTTATTGCTCGATATTACCTGACTCCTGTCTTAAAATGTTACTATTTTTGTAGTATTTTTGTGAATGTATTATTTTGAATAGCCGTATATATACTGTATAATATTTTATAATTTTATTAGATGAATATGCACCTAAGGAGTAATATTAAGAATAAGTAAGAATGTATGTAATATATATAAATAAAATAGAATGTAAAAGGATCACCGTAGGAATACCACTGAATGGAGTTATTTAATAATTTTTTAAGTTTATTTATAGTGTTGCGCACTTGAAGTGAAATAACACAAAACTGCGCTATATAAATACTTTGTTATTATTATTATTATAAGCTAATTTTCATAGTTTTCAAAAGAAAATGACAAAAGCTTGTTTATTCAATGCTTTCTGTACTGACACTACCAATTCTACTAATTCGTCTACTTACATTAATTTGAAATTATTTTCATTCTCTTTTTAAACTCGAGACTATACTCGCTTTTATCAATTAAAGTATTTTTCATAGTGATTCGTGAAGTTTTGTACAATATTTTATTTGAATTTACCCGCAAAGTTACTTATCTTTTCTGACCAAATGGTTTCACGGATCATTAAACTATTGTTCTACGGAGAAGAATCTTTGAAAGCACTTTTGCTCATACCGAACGTCCAGTGTATGAAAGAGGAAGGGGAATAAATTCAATAAATTCAATAGCATCTTTGTTTCAAATAAAGAAAAAGGCATTAAAAATTTCTTCACCGATCATATAGGTAAGTAAATAGGGCAAGTAATTTTATGAGCATTTCTTTTTTAAAAATATATATATATCTTTACACAGTGGATTTTTTGCTTTCGCGAAAAAATAAATTTTATGTACGAATAACTCATGAGAACGTTTTTCGGTTTTGTTCAGATAAAAATATATAATCTTTTTAACCGACCACAAAATATATTGGTTAATCCGCCTACTTCTATAAATTCCGGCTCCTTAATTTCAACTGGTCGTGGGCGAGGTTCAGTTTAGCCAAATATGCAACCTTTTTTAACAAAGCAGCAAAAACTTGCTGTTGTTTATTAGATGCTTTCCATTCACCCCACCTACATTATGGAATAGATATTACATAGTTTTCCTCATAATATCGTTGTTTTCCTTTGACAAAATGGTTACCAAGGAGCTTCATAAGTTCACAAGCGGTTTATCCTTTTAACACGTTCAAAATAAAATATTTTAAACGAAAATTGCTCTTTATATACAAACAAAACAATCGTTTTTTTTTGTGAAAATCTTCTTTTAAATATAAAAATAAATGTTGGTCTGTGTGTCTTCGATTTTCTCGAAAGTTGGTGGACCGGTTTCACTGAAAATAGCACAGTTTGTTTTTATTAGTGCTGGGAAGGTTTAAAGAGTAATTTGAATGAAATTTAATATGTAAAACTCTTGCTATAACGTTTTAAAAGTAGTATGAAAAACATTAAACCCGCCGTGTTGTACTGAGGTTAGTCCATAGATATACCACACCGGTTAGCCACAGATTACATATTCAAAAGAAGAAAGTTTGTTTGGGTAAAATATTTTCAAAATGGAAAACACAAGTAGGTATTACGCACTAATTAAGCACTTTATTATTTAGATATGTTTAAAAAAATAAATGTTTGGACTGAAATAAATTTTTCAAATTAATGTTTCTTTGTTTAATTGCTTAGAGATAGTAATAGTTGTCAAAATGCATTACTTTCGCCGTGAAATCAAATTTGGCACCCAAACGACAAGCAAGAATTCACAACTTCATAACTTTATTCGAAAAAAATAAATAAACACGATCAAGGCCGGGTACACATCAGCTAGTATCTAATAAATAACACGAGCTATGATTTGTTTGAAGTAAACTAAACATTGAAATTAGTATTTTTTGCTAATACCCTTAAGCACTTATTTAATTCAATTGATTTTGTTAATACCAACTTTTATAGAAATTTCCCGATTTCGTGGAAAACTTAAATATTTCAGTAACCTTTCAAAATTTCAAAGGACTTATTTTTACCAAAAAAAAAACAGGACAACAGTAATTGAATATCTCCTTTGATTTTCGAGTCAGTGGGTATAACAATATTCAACAAAAATACCTATTGGATTATAAAAACCTTCTACTTTAAGGGGAAAAAATAATATTTGCATTCTGTATTGTTTGGATACAACAAAAATATATGTATTTTCCATTTGAGTTTTCTTTTGCAATAATTATATAGTTCTTGAGTTATAATTGACAAATAAAAACAGTTTCAACTGGGGCGTGTCGTACGTATATAGGAAACTACCCTTAAAACTTCAATGTGTTCATATTGCCTTTTCAACTGACACTAAATAATCACCAATAATCAAAGTAAAATGTTATTTTTTTTTAATTATCACGCAGCAGTATTACAAATTTTATATTAATATTTTAACAATTTTACAGTCCTAGATCCTCTCAGTTATCGCCTTAGTGAAAGAGCACCATTCAAAATCGGAATATATCTTGAAATGGCTTTTTTAAATCTTGACAAAGCATAATTATGGGGGATTATAATTTAAATTAAAGATTTTTTGTTTTAAAATACTTTACTTTATTTATATTAATACATTATCGTTCGGTTTCGGTTGAACTCAACCTTCGGGTTAACTAGTTTATACACATATATACTAGTGTACGTTCTGCATTAATATAAATAAAATAAAGTCGTTTAAAACAAAAACAAAAACTTTCATTGAAATTTTAATGTCAAGCCACAAAGTGATGATTGCTTTCTTCGATAAATATAAAGAATTATCGATGCCTGTCTTACTGGGAAAATTCCTGCCAATACAGATGTAAGAGGTACATAAATACTTCCTAACCTTATTTTCCATGTGTTTTCTCTATCCAGTCCTTTCAGCCTCACAGCATGCCGCGCAATTGGGGATGCCACAGTCCCACTGGCTCCGGACAGCTGTGTAATCGCATTTAAAAATATATATATTATGTACATAAGACATTTATGGAAATGAAACGTTACAAATTCCGCAACGTAATAATATAATAACAAAATGTATCCGAATATTTCACCCGACGCTTACCCGCGTCGGCATTCGGCAGAATTACGCCGGACGTGTACGTAAAAAATGTAGAAAATGCCGTCTCGTTAGATTACTCTCTCGGTATTTGCAAGTCGGGCGTAATTTAATATGTCGTGACACGTAGAATATGCGTGAGACATTAGCGGCGGGTGAGCGCACCGCGGCACCAGTTAGAACGTATCACATCCCTTCGTTCTTTCATCCCGTCCGCGTACAGCGGTTTTGTAATCCCTAGACGCACGTACACGCGGTCCCGAATATCGTATTATTTTGTAAGAACACACTCGTGAAACTTGTAAAGATATTTTAAAAGGCGGAAACAATGTTATGTTCTGAATAGAAATAAATTATATCAAGTCGTCAAGTGTCATCTCAAACCCGTAAATTATCTGAAAGAGGCGTGCGATCCGCTTGAAAGATTTTTTTATTCAAAATCATGTGCATGTTTCATGGGTTTTCATGGGCGAACTAAAATATTCCTTTTATTGAATATCAAACGATAAAATTCACGTCACGTCAGTGATTAATTACATAAATCATTTAGGAGATCTTTATAAGGTCCTATCATATTATATGACTATGGGTTTTGACGGTCACCGTAGTTGAGTGGTAACGAATCCAGAGGTAGCGGGTTCAGATCCCAGCGTGCAGAAGTAAATTTTATTTGATTAAATTGTGTTATTTTACAATTTATTCATTAAAAAAATATTATGTAGTATATTTACGGCACGTTCCAGACTGGTAGATACTGTCAGTATCGACCTGGTGAAAGATCAGTATTCAGAATCGACACGTTGTTGAAACGTGTTTAGACATGTTTGGTGACCATATTTGAATTGCCAGGTAGTCCCCACCTTCCTTCTTCCCCATCTCCTACCCCTCCTCAATACATTCAGCCTCACAACATACCCCAATTGGAGATGCCATAGTCTCACTGGCTCTAGATGGTTGGGAGCAGTCTCTTGTGAGGTATTACATAAAAAAGGAGAATCTTTAGAACGGAGAAAGTCCTAATATGTTCCATAAAAAAATATTCTTAGGTACAGTCTGATATTTAATAGTAGTAAAATGTTTTAAATGACAACACCAAGATGGCTCATAGGAAAATAAAAGTAAGATTAAAATAGCATAATGGTCCAAGTGCATAATTTTAATTTTAACCAAACAGTGTTCAGAAATGTGTGGTACTTTCCGAAAAGAGGTGATTCTACATCATATTACAAAACAATTTCATATTCAAATTTTATTTCTTTTTCAACGCTTTGCAAGGAAGATAATTATATGAAAAGGCGATATTTTTGTATTTCTGAAATGTATGTATGAAAATACCCATTTATTAGATTAGACGTTCATTCAAAATCGAATTCACAGATCATAATTATATTTTTTAAAAACGTTAATATTATCGAGTTATGTTTTTTTTTTCTCGTTTCTTTAAAACGAACTATCAAACTCGAACGTGATTTTTTTTATTTATTTAAAGAATATATTATTTTTTTAAAGTTAGTAGCTTGGTGTTACCATAGTAATGAAAAAAAAGTTTCACTTTAAATTCCTGATTTTTATTGCCAACCTTAACTTGTATTTTCGTAGATAGTAATCATTTGTGGTTTGACACATTATTAAACGAAACAAACCCTTTGTTTCTAACCACAAATATACGTCTTATAAGTTAAACGGATATCTTATTTTAAAAGCTTCATAGCTCACGATATTCATACAGTAAACCTTTGCAAATTTCACGACCAAGATCACCCAAGTTCAACGTTTTGTTTTTAAGGATTCAGAAAACAGATTTCAGCTTCGTAGTGATGCTACAACATTTAAGTTCGATTCACATTTACCAGTAGCGCGCAGTCCAGACACGTGAAGTGGCAGACACAGCATGAACACATTCACGAACGATGTAATTTGAATACTCTCTTCTGTGCCGTGCCTGCCACTGTACGTGTATGCCCTGCACGGCTCCGATAGATGTGAACTGATAAACAAAATACCTAGTTTTTATTCCGACATGAATATTTGAAGCATAATAAGTTACCAAAAATGTTTACATTAAAAGGGTATGTACACTATTCCAACGTTAAAATACATCCTAGTTAACGGAATTGCGTAATCCCCTCAAGGGACAGAAAAATATATTTTTTTTATCATGTTAACATGTTTTTGTCGATTTTTTTTCCTTTTAAAAATTATGAGGTAAATACTTTCTTTTAAAGTTAACTTAACACAAGAAACCTTGGGAAAAGTAATTTCCCTCGGGGCCAATGTCATCTTTGGTGATGCTGTGTGGAGAATCTTTTAAGGAAAAGAAGGAGAGGAAGTTCTGGGAAGGAAATGTGTATGAGGGGTGGTTGGGAATATGGAGGTCAACGTGTCTAGGAGTGACGGACCTATTAATCCATTCCTCCCACTGCGGTTCAAGGCGATGGGTTGAGACAGTCCGGCTGGAGAGGTTAAGGGGTCACCCTCAACCGGCCTCTCCCAATCCAACCCACTACGCAGTTGGTGAGCAGACGCATCCGCCGCTAAGTCACCAAACGTAGCGAACCACTAGGGGTGACCTATGGAAGAGGTGTTGGTTGTCCAATGAATGGTTCCCAGGAAGACTTGGCGGTACCCATACTCGCCTCCCATTTTTTTCTGGATCTTAAATAAATCATATCCATAATGCCAGCCATTCCAGCTTTTTACAAGACACTTTCAACTTTAATCGACTTTCGCTACCTAAACGTTGTAACCATTCGGCTGTTAAGTTGACCGGTGTTGAGCCGTAAACTTTCATATGTCTGTTTGTACGGTGTTCGGTGTTCAGGGGACGAACCGAGCCCGCAAGGCTTTCTTGTAATAACAAAGCAAGTAATTTTTATGTAAAAAGTATTTTTTCCCCCAAACTGGTGCCATAATTTTGTTACGGTTGACGTTTCTTTTCCCTTAGCGTCGTGTGATTCCTGGTTACAGCGCGATATGAGAAAAGTACAATTGCGTTTTCCGTGCGAATTTATAAACATCACACATTAGAATAAAGCATGTATCTCATCATTAACGGTTTGTTTAACAATTTCAAAGAACAGATTTTCCGTCACGCTACCCACTATTGGAATATGGAAATGATATTGCGAAACTCTAACGAAATTAATTTTTGTTCCCAAATTTTGTTTTACTCCCCCGCGCTTAATGGAAAGGTATGTGTGACGTTATGTGAAATAATATTTTGGTTTTTACGTGTTCAATTAAATTGATATGTCAAGTTGTTTATGGCAAGCCACAAAGAAAATGATTTTTACAAATATTTAAATTGATGTGATTTTTTATAAATATTTTCTTTGTTTTTTAATAGAAAATAACTAACTAACTAACTAACTAACCATCACGCCGTTTCCCCACAGGGGTAGGCAGAGAGGACGGACCGCCAAACAACTCGATCTTGGCATACACTTCTTGCTTCATTCACTTTCATACAACGTCTCATACATTCTCTTCTGTTATTCCGACTTCTGACATGGCCCGACTCGAGTATTTGATTCACTTGATCGTGCCATGTCTTCCTTGGCGTCCCCGGCTTCTTCTTCCATTCACATTCGCGTCATATATTCTCCTTACACTCCTTTCTTCATTCATTCGCTCTACATGCCCAAACCATCTAAGCGTCCCTTTCTTAATCTTGCTCACTACGCTTACATCAGCCATGAATAGAAAATAATTTACCTTATCCGGGTAAGAGGTTTTTAGAACCTTAGAATTTCAATACAGAGTCATATTTTTAATAAGAGCGTGTTTAGAATGGAATAAAATAAAAATTAAATCTTTTACTGTTAGATCATACAGAAGTCCGGATTATATAGGAGCAGTGGCGGCTAGAGATTTTTGAGTGAGCTAAAGTGCTATGATTGAAAAATACGACGTTATTGATCTTGTTGAAGCCGAAAATGATTTTTATTTTTTTCCATAATTTCAAATTTTTGTAAGAAGATTTAGATGGTAGGCGGGGCCACTGCCCCATATATCTACTCGTATATATATAAAAATCATTTTCTGCTTCAACAACATTACGTCGTATTTTTCAATCTTAGCACTCTAGCTCACTGAAAATTCACGAGCCGCCACTGCCTGGAACTAATGGGGCCATGTCATATACAATTCTGCTAATGTTGTTAAAAAGGAAGTACCAAGCAATTTAGATCTGGTCACAAAACATGGCTTAAACCATTTCCAAGCATTAAATGAATCTGGAGAGTCAATTTTGCCTGAAAAAGCCACTCAGAATATCTTTTTGATTTGTTTTTGGTAAAAGTGACGAATGCACCTTTCAATGATGGCTTCTCATATTTTATGTTGACCTCTAAGACTGTGCTACTTTTATTATGCACATAAAATAGCTCGTTCGTCCACCAGATGAAAGAATGACGAATATTCACCCAAATAGTGGCACGTTGCCAAATTAAAAAGAGGGATTTATTATGATTTCGTAATTGAAAATCACTCTCTCTTCGAATACTTCAATCAGGCGGAACGTGTGTTTCTCCAAAGACCTGCGTATACTTTAGTAATTAAGTGCTATTATAGGTCAACGTGTGCAGGGGCCTGACACGGCCAGTCTTGCCTCAGTTCTCTCTAGTTTAGTTCTGTTTACAGCGAGCACTATACTTCGCTTAGTATCGAGGAGTTTGTTCGTGTCGTTGTGTGTGGCGTGGCTCAGGCGTCAGAAGTCAGGTAAAACGTAAAACCGTCGCGTATTTCCGTCCCGTGTGCTGTGTGCGTGTACGAGAGACCGCCTTCAGCGGCTGGCCCGGTCTGCTAATACCTCCTAATTGAAATCGCCAAGATGCTGTATAACGGTGGCGTACGGTCATATTCAAAGTTCCACAGTTACAAATTGTCTTCCCGAACTACTAAGTCAGGGCAGCGCAGTTGTAGCTGGTGGAGTTACCAGTATAAAATATGAGTACAAACCTGAAATTTATTTGGACGATTAAATTATTTCCTGAAAACACAAAAATAATTAAAATTTCGTAAAGTTGTTATAAAAATGCAATGTTTATTAATGCATATCGGTAAATTTAGTATAAATATGAAATAAATTACAGTAATCAATCATAAATCCAAATAACAGTAAAGCTTAGTGACGGCAAATCGTTGGAAATTCACTTCATTAACAAACGGGTGCAATCTTCGGAGCACAGATGTCGGGTGGGAATTCTGTCCTTGTTCTACCGGTATTTAATGGAAGATTCTCCGAGGAACTAGCATCATTGATCCCTTGGGCACCGGTGCATAGTCGGGAAACACGCCCAACGCGCCCCCAACATTTGCACCCGGTTGACATTTGTCACTTGAGAATGGGTCGCTTCTACGATTCGTTCTTGTGTTCAACAGCTCGAGTATGGAATGATCTGCCGACCCTCTGTGTTTCCTCCATCCTATAACATGGGTCTCTTCAAGACCCAAGTTCACTCCCTCCTATCCTCTAAAAGACCCTCCACACAGCATTCCCAAAGATGATATAGGCCTTGAGGGAAATTATTTCCCTCAGGGTCTCCTGTGTGAAGTTACTTTAAAAAAAATGTATTTTCTGTACAATTAGTAATAACTCAACGTTCATGGACACCTTATCCTTGAGAATAATGTTTGGGGCACATACAACGGTTTTTTTTGTTTGAAAAATAAAACACATTTCTCAAAAATACTTCAAATAAAAAAAAAGTTAGAAAAATACAATTTATCGAGTGTTTTTTTTTCTTGACGTGTGACTTACGAGTTGAATGTGATTTTTTTTTTAATTCTGTACATATTTATTTATTCAAGTTTTTTTCGGTCATTACTAGTCATGCACGTGGGAATATGTTACTATGTACTGCACGCCACTGCTCCACAGTGAGATTTTGACCATCTCCGCACCGAGTACGAGTATACAGTTTTGTTTGTTTGCGTCAACTCGTGTCTTGTACGTTGTACGCACACAATGTGGAAAGTTCTGAGAGGCTTGTTACTTGGGGCATTCGCAAGAACAAAGTCGCTCTTTTTAATACTCAAACTTTCCGTATAAATCATAATGTAACTTGAAGCGAAGTTCTGCCGCATACATTAGCTATAGGTAATGCTGATGGCGCGTCTCTGAAAAACTTTCCGGCTTGAATTTGTGTACAATGTACGCTTGAATCACGTTAATTTGCTTATTATTTTAACGGCTTGAATTGTATTACTCGAACGAACAATGAAATTGACAGGACTGAAAGCACACATTTCGGGAAGTAATTAATTACAATACTCACCAGTTCATTACTGCTTAATTTGTACAATGTAATCCGAATTTGTGTTATTCCCCAAGGATTTGAGCAAAATTGCGTTTGCGTGTAGAAACTTTAACGGCACGGTTTATTTATTTATTTCTCCGTATTATTCGTACATGGGAGGCTGGTAATAACGACAGAGAAATGAAAAAAAAATCTAACATAAAACTCAAAATAATCCCGTACAGAAATTCTTATGAAAGGTCTTCCAAATTTGATAAAACATTGCTTTACGAAATTGTTCAATATGTTCTAAATCTCATAACAAAATGTCTAAAAATCATCTTCTGACCCCAAAACTGCATTTGTCGAGCCATTCACCGTTGTTAATATTCATCATGACATGTGAATAAATTTTTAAGCATTAACCTGATAAAGAAAAGAAATCACTAGCATTGTTTTGCGTGCCATTAAAAGTGGACTAACGTTTTTTGTGTTTCAATGTTGTATGGTCTAAACAAATGTAATTAAATAGTTCTCTGATGATGAAACCACAACATTAAAAGATGAATAAATATTTTTCTCAGTGAATCAAAACAAGATTTTCATCTCGCAATACGAGACGAACAAATAATATTCAGTTGCTTTCCTGAAAGAACTGGGCTTAAGGGTTGTAAAATCATTTTTCCAACACTCTATAAAGCGAGGGGAAGTACATAAATATATCATCCGTCATCTGGGTGACTTATTCCACCCCTTGTAGTTGTACTCCGAAGTTATACGAATAGAAGCTTAGGCTTAGATTGAGGAAACCTTAATAATTGTCTGATGTTCTCTTTTATTCAGTCAAAAGGTTTCTGTTTGTTCCCTGAACACACTTGTAAATAACACGAATCGCTGAACTCACACAATAAGCCAGCTTTTTGTATTTTTATTTTATTTAATTGCTTACACAAATAGAACACATTTATCAGTACAAAATAACTCTATGTTAGATGTTGAATACTATTGTACAGGACATAAACATAAATTGCGGAAGAAATAAATGTACTCGTATATGTGAAATCGAGTGTAACTACAAATATAATTCACTTCTGCAGAGAATTGTATGTATTCCCAAATGGTTGCCTTTATCACTAGACGATTATATAGTGTGTCTTGTACTAAATAAGAAAATCAAAATAAAGAAGAAGAAAGCTTACAATTAACGTAATTGCATACTCTTATAAATATGTCGGTACAACTGGGTAGCTTTCCTTAATTATATTCGAAAGTAAGTAATCTATATATTAATAATCCATATATATATATATAAAAATCAATGTAAGCTTGTTTGTTTGTTTGTCTTCGATTTTCTCAAAAATCACTGGACCGGTTTCGGGGAATATAGCACAGTTTGTTTTTATTAGTGCCGGGAAGGTTTAGAAAGTAGTTTGAATGAAATCCAATATGTAAAGCTGTTTCTATAACGTTTTTAAATTAGTATGAAAAACGTTGAACCCGACATGTTTTATTTAGGTTAGCCCATAGATATAACACTCTGGTTAGCCGCAGTTTGCATATTCAAAAGAAGATGGTTTGTTTGGGTAGAATGTTTTCAAAATGGAAAACACGAGTAAGTACCTACTTAAGAACTTTACGATTTAGACATATTTTGAAAAAATAAATGTTTGGAATGAAATAAAATATTCAAATGAATGTTTCTTTATTTGGAGATAGTTACTTTCGCCGTCAAATCAATTATTGTACCCGGCCTTGTTCGGGATGATGTGTATCAGCTAGTGTTCTATAAATAATAGTTTTTCCTGATTCAAAGAAAAGCGAACAATATTCAGCAACGATATTCTCACCAAAAATATTGTAACTAATTGTCGGAAATTGATTATTGAATAAATAATTAATTAATTTAAGTAAAAAATATACTTTGTTTACACAACATTATATAAACCATACCACCATACCATCTATATGTTTCGACAGCAATGCTGTCATCGTCAGGAATATTATTATTATGTAATTTATTATAATTTTTTAGTTTTTTTTTTAAATTAATTAATTAATAATGACGCCACAAAGCGAATACCAATCATTTAAACTAATTATAGAATAAATAATTGATCAAAAAATTTAATATTACTTTCAAAAAACGTTAATTTTGAAAAAGTTGATTAGTCAACCAAAATGTTTACACCTACTATAAGTCTATTTTTTATTTACTGTATTGATAATTAAAGTTGTGGTGAAACCGAGGCATTTATCAAAAGTAAAATGGGTAGTAATTTTGGTGGTGTTTTCAAACACCTATTGACTAACCAGCCAAACGTATCAACAGAATCGTTCTGTTTGGTAAATATTTCTATAATTCAACCGTAATTTAGCACGCCAATTCGATTTTCAGGAGAAATTAATCGGATTTCGTATAATGTTTTAACCGTTTAATGCATGCAGTGTAATTTCAGGAGTTTTCTATGCGTTTTTATGCATACGTAAATGCGTAACCTCAAATGTTCGATCTCCTCCTTAAAATATGTTTCGCTCTCTGGTTTCACTTTTATTTTTAAATCAACGTTACTTTATGTGCATCACTTTACAAGTTTTATATACTATTGCATAAAGTAACAATGTTGTTGTGTTTTCGAGTTGTGCGAACTAACGGGTTGTTTTAGCTGGTCACTTTCTATTGAATCTATTATAAGCCGATGGTATTTTCTAAAAATATCTAAAGCGTGTACATAATCTATTTTTCTTTTAATTTACTTCTATTATTCATTGTTTTGGAATTAAATTGGATGTACCAATTTCATTCAATTGAATGCATTTATTTAAAATGATTTGAAACTTGACTATCAGTTTAAACGTATTTTTGAAAAGAGTTATTTTATTTTAAAATATACTCTCTCATATTAGCTAAACATTTGGCTAAGTTTTTAATGAATCATTTTTTAAATTTATTTGTTTATTTAAGTTTAAAAAAAGGTATTATTTATCGAAGAATAATAGTTGAAATATTTTATTAATATTTCAAAAAAACAGTATCTATTATAAAATTGATTTGAAACTTCTAGAACTTACTGAAATTAGGCATGGAACTGGCAGAGGAAGGATGAAAGTAGACTGAATGCTGTAGAAATGAAATCTCTTAGACTAATGTGTGGTAAAACCATATATGATCGTCTGAAAAATGTTAACATTCGTAAAGAATGCAAGGCTGATATTAGCGTAATGATCAAAATTAAGAAAGGTAAGCTTAGATGGTTCGGGCATGTAGAGCAAATGAACGAAGAAAGGACTGTAAGAAGAATATATGACGCGAATGTGAATGGAAGAAGAAGCCGGGGACGGCCGAGGTAGACATGGCACGACCAAGTGAATCAAATGCTTAAGTCAGAAGTCGGAATAACAGAAGAGAATACATGAGACGTTGTATGGAAGTAATGAAGCAAGAAGTGTATGCCACGATCGAGTTGTTTGGTGGTAGATTCTTTCTGCCCACCTGATGATTAGTTAGCTAGTAAGAATTGATAGTAATTTAACCGATGAATTTTGCACTTATTGAACTTGATTGATGCTTGTTTTACAGGAAAGTCCCCAGGCTGTAATTCCATACCTTATAACAGATTCCGCTAATGATAAATAAATTACTCGAAGTGTACAGATTGGAACAAAGAATTTAAATTTAAATAATCTACTAACAATTGATCTTAGTCGTACACAAACCTTATTTATTTGTAAATCCCTCTTGAAAAAACAATCAATAATGACACCTAAATAAACATATGCTTTCAGAAGTTCGACATTTTCATATGTGTCAACAATCTGAAGAATGTATTTTTATTTCAGGTGTAATAAATACAAATACACTTCAAAGTGCTTTACACCTTTAAAAATATATTTAATAAATGATACATTAATAATATACACAATTGGACCTAATGCGGAATCTTGAGGAACGCCTGCCATAAACGTCTTTTTTTTTACTTAAAGCGTTTAATAGTTTCAATTTCATGCACCGGTTGCTTAAGTAATTTTCAAAGAGTTTTAGAAGTTTTCCTCCAATTCCTAGGATTTTTAGTATTTTAAGTCATTTAAAATGGTAAATAGTACCAAAAGTCTTGAAATAATCTATAAATAAGACTAATGTATGTTTTTTACAATTCAACTCATTATTTATTAGGCTGGAAAACTTTTGGAGCAGCAATTCAGGGCTCTTTTTTTGAAAACCGTATTGATTGATATCAATAATGGAAAAATTTTCCAAATATTTAACTAATTTTAACTGAACGTATTTTTCAAGAATTTTGTCGAGTGATGGTAAAATACTAATTGGGCTGTAGTTACCCAATACAGTGTGATCACCTCCTTCATAGATAGGTCTGATAATACAACATTTTAATTCGTCGGGAATTTTGGCTTGAAATAGGATTCTATTTACAAAATGGGATATAATGGGACCTAATGTTCAAATATATATTTTTTTAATATCACTCGTCCTGATATTATCAAATCCTGGAGAAGATCTTTTCACTTGCCTAACAATGCTTTCTATATCAGCCACTGTAGCTCTTGACAGGTAGATGCTTTGTGGCATATCCTCCGGTTCAAACCCAGCTGTCCTGTAGCTGCACTTATGTACCATATTGTAAACACTTTCAGAGAATCATCTCTTAAGAATTTTAAATATTTTTATAGCGAACCACTGAAGGTATATTAACTATCGACTGGCACTACAGTTACAAAACTGAAAATTTAAGCCTAAGAAACACAAATCGATTTTGATTATTTTCTTATTAATTACTAAACATTTATTGAATTCGCCCCAACATAATTTCTGGTATATTTTATTCCTGTTAATAACTGCTTCTAGTTTGCTGTCTTAACTCGATATATACTCGTATGTTAGTTCTCTTTAACCCTTCGCATTCCTACGTCGAGTTTTATACCAAATTACCATATACCTTCAACCACGCATAAACACTTCGGTCTCATTTCATTGCCAACGTAGACGTCTGCCGACTAGGTGCACATATTCCTTATTTCTTATCTTGTCTCACCTATTTAACGCTCAGTTTTTCCAAAATGTTCATCATCCCAAGAATTTCTCTTCGGTAGTTTTGTCTGATGAACCCATTCATCTCTAGTGTACTTTCTCAAATCTTACGTCTTTACGCCTAAATACAATTTTACGTACTTTCCAATTCATTTCTCACTATATACCTAGGTGTTTTTTTCTTAGAATTGAACAGAATATTTAATCCTTTTGTGATCTCAGTTTTTCCAACTATGAATGACCCATCCAGCTCCCGTCTTCAATGGTTCCCAACATCTAGCCACGCAGCCTTGAAGGTCAATATTTACGTAATATGTCAATGATCCTTCGAAACCGTGTGAGGGTCTCATCTAATAAATTATAGTAGGCTACCTCCTAATTTCCTTTGTCCTGTCAAATTTCAAGAATTACATCTTTTTTAACCTTTTTAATTGGTTGGTGTTTTTTCCAATCATCCGTACTCAATGACTCCCCCTTTTCCACTCACATATCTCTGTTGTAAAGAGAAACATGTTCTTAATTCAAATGGTTACAGATTACAGACCCCTTTAAATAATTACCTCGTTTACTATAGGGGTTGTTACCCACTTTTCACTACACTTTTCCAATCTATTTTAGTTATTTAAAAAAAAATTAGGGTTGTTTAGAGAAATAAAATAGGATTAAGCATCAATCCATCACAACCAGTTCAGCTATTTTTTATGCAACCCTTGGAATTTTATGCCCTGTTACATTATCTCGATCACAGCAGCTTTGAACATCCATTAAAAACTCAACTTTCGTTAATTTTATCCAAAACATGAAAGAAACCGCAAATTCGTTTACTCTTGGGGAGAAATTTCTTAATTTGGCTAACGAACAGATTTGATATAATCTATATTTCCCCAATTTCCGGATTTATCCAAAATAACATACTTTATCCGGGGAACTGGGGAAACTTGAGGGAATTAATTCCCTATCAGGACACGGAACAAGACAAACGAAAATAAACTAAATAGAATTTAACGAGTTTAAGGCCGCTGTTAGTCGTTTATCTTAATTGAAAGGGGAGAGGATGGACTAGATAGTACTCTGATTCTAATGCTAGGTTTGCTGTTTAAAGTCATTAGCATTTTAATTGCTCATTTAAAATGCCTTAATTAAAATGAAAACTTATTAAGAAAATATCACAAAATAAAATAAATTAATATATTATTCTGGGAGTACATAGCCCTTCAAAATTTGAACCGGCACTGTATGTATCACACGCCTTCGTATATATGCAACTCAAGAAATCACTTACATAGTTGACGTCACAACAAATTTCCTCCAACCTTTTCATATTACAGGCTTAGCACGTTGAAAGATTTGTCGTAAAATTTCCTTTTGTGTATTCGCTATAACTTGGACAATGGTATGGAATCCAAGCCTGGTAAAAGCTTTCCAAACAAGGTGTGGATAAGTGTTAACCGATGTTTGAGCGATTTGGGCTTGATATCCCAAACCACCTCCAATTCATAAATATTCCCAAAGAAATAAATAAGGAAAAACCTTTAACAAATGTTTGCTTGTACCATTTTATGGCGGGCGAAATGTTGAATAAAAATGTATTTAGTTCTGCCATCTATTCTGGCAGGCTGTATTGATAAGCCATAAAAATTGTGAAAGGAAATTACCATCAAACATTAGGGTAAATTTTAGTTTTTAATTAAACCTGCCCAAAATAAACTGTGTTTAAATAAGAGGTAGATATTTAAAACACGAGTTTTTATAATAAAAACAAATAATACTCGTATTTTCATTTCAATTTCTTGACTTTTAAAACAAATAGTTTAATAATTATTTTTTAAGAACAATAATTATTAGCCTGAAACACTCATCCAAATTGAAAGAAAAACCTTTCCGAGCAAAGATAAATGTCGCCGACAGGACTCGAACCCGCACCCTTCTGATTGCCGGTCAGATGCTCTACCATTGAGCTACGTCCTGTCGGCGACATTTATCTTTGCTCGGAAAGGTTTTTTTTTCAATTTGGATGAGTGTTTCAGGCTAATAATTATTGTTTATAAAAATAATTGTTACCCTTTGCGCTATGCACAAAAATCATGTCTTAAGTTTTTAAGAACTTTAGTTTATCAATTAATAAATAGTTTAATTTTCATTTACTTAATAAAAATTTACGAAGATAATAAGACGACCCGTAATGTTTTTCTCAGTCCTCACTAAGCTGTGCTTTGCTGAGACGGACCAGGTTTTATTTAAGAACTGATATTTTAAGCGCCTACGACGATCTTTTCAAGATTTTGAAAACTCCTCTTTGATTTCTTTGAGCCAGGTTTTAATTTGAGGAGGTAATTTGTTTGTCTTCTTCTTGGAAAACTGACTTCTTCTTCCATCAACCAGATACCAAATGTCTCAAACTAGTAGATCTCTGTTTCGGTGCTATTATCTATCTATGGTATCCCCACATCTGGGAATTTCGTCAAGCTGTCGAAAGTAGTAAAACGACTACTCCTGTAATCTTTAGCCACTTAAAACAATGTTTTTAGTCTAGTCTACAACAAGGGTAACATTGAGTGTAACCTCAACTTCGATAAGAGGTGAAAACACGCTTTGTGAAAATTTAAAACTCATTTTGCGAAAAATCTCATACAAGACAATCATGGTCATTATATGTTAAAACTGGTTATGAACCAGTAACATCGAACTCGTCTTACCTTTCCGCTACTGTTTACGAACGACTTCCTCCGAAATTTTCTAGCTACATTGGGTAGCACAAATGAGACAATAAATTTATTAAATCATTTCAAAGGATCTGGTAATAAAAGTGCCGAGTTGAAAAAAAGTATTTATTAAGACTTTCTCGTTATTGATTACGTGGGATGCTTAATAAAGCTTTTATTAGCCGTAAAATACAACATTAAATAAAAATAACGATCTCACAGCCTGAATTAAGGATAACGTATTACTTGTATAACCTCTCGCCATATTCCAAGGAAGCCGTAATAATTTTCGAAATAACCACAAAGCTTAGCGCATTTTGAACATTAATGTTTAACTGTCATATAGTAAAAGGGAGTGAACGGTGTTTTTTCAATCCATTTCTTTCGAATTGAGTCGTTAAAATATTCAATTTTCTGGGCAGAACTCAAACCATTGTGAATAAAATTCCTTTATGCCAGATGTATAAAAGTAATTTGTGATCCTCACCTAATGAATAATTCACCGATGTCAGACATAAAACGAGATCGAAAAATAAATCTTTTTTGTGGAAAGCAACGCAACGGTGGAATCGTAATAAATTATTTTCATTCCTTCCTCGTGTATCTTTCGATGTGTTTTCAATTTCCAGTTTTATTGAACTGATTTTACCAATCCGTCTTTCTTGTCTTTCTCAATATGGGGGGTTTTGTTTTTTTTTTCCACCGTAATCTAAAATAGTAAAAATGCCGATTTAAATTATCAGACCACTTTCCTTTTGAGAAATATTTAACGCACAAGTGCTTATTTCTTGTTTAAAGAATTACATTAAGTATGACAGTGGTACCTAATTGATATATTTTGAATTGACGTACTGGTTTACACGAATAAGTCTTATTCGTACTTTTATCACTCTATGGAACGCCGAGCTCTAGCGATCTAATACGACCAGCCCGAGACTATTTTCGTAATAACTAACTTGTATTTGTGCAAAATGACGTTTTTGTTAATTGTGCTGTCTTACCAAATAATGTATTTATATATTTATAAAAAATATATATATATATATATCATAAACAGTTTCTACCTGCTACGTACATTCAGAGTAATCATTTTTTGACATTGTTGATCGGATACGCTAACGTTCAATGGAAACAAATTTTGCGTATCCGATGGATGATTTCGGCGCACAAAATTCTTTTAAATCATCTCCATCAAGAGGCGGACTAACTAGTTTTATAAAAAATTAAGATGATTATATCTGATTCACAATGAGAAAAAAACATTCTATTGATTAGGTAAAATGCAGTCCGAAAATAGAGTCAAGTAGCGATCTCCTCTTGCCCGGTATTTTTTGTGGGGTTTGAATTAGTTGAGGTTGCCTTTATATTCGTGATTATCGTTGCTGCATCCGAATGACTCAGCTCTCCACTCTATTTGCGATGGGTGCCGATGATGCGGCTACCACCATAAAAAAAGATCCCTTAAATTAAATTAATTACATTTTTTGTATGTTGTTATGTTTATTATTTTCATTATTTATTTAATATTTTTTCTCATTGTGTTCCTATGTATTTTAAAATTCTTATTTTGGGTATTTTATTGTCAAGTAATATGGCAGATTTTATTTGCACTATGCAACACGTTTTGTCGGATTAAAAAGTTGAATAAATACATAAAATATATTCCTAAGTGTCGGCCCGTGGCCGTAACAAATACGACTACATAAAAAAAGAGTTTTTAAATGCTTCTGATCATAAGCACTACGTTATTAATTTCAGAAAGGGAAAGTGGAAAAGGATTTGTTAATGCGGGCCTTGAAGAGGCCCGGATTGAATGTAGAAGGAAAGACAGTTGCCGGTAGCTCGTTCAGCATACCATCCGATTTACACATAAACGAGTCGACAAAACGACCCGTTCCCATGAAGCCGACATCAACTGTGAACGGATGTTCCGCTCGTATCTGTCGAGTTTCACGCACGTGCACCGGCACAGAGGGGATCAACGCTTCTTAACTCCTTCGAGCAGGCTCCATTGAAATATCTGAAGAACAGACTCAGCATACCTACATTGCGTCTCTGCATTAGAGATGGCAGTCTGTCTCTTAACAACGGATTGTCACTCAGACGATCCGCCCTCACAGAATCAAGCAGGTATATCAAGTATTTGGGAGCTCCAGCCCATAGGTGACTTCCAAATTCAACTGTGGGGGTTACAAACGAAATTTTAAAATCTTTTGCAGTACCTAATATCCAAAATATCTATTTCAAAAGTTTATAAAAAGAAGATATTTAATTTTCACCACTAAAGGGCGAACAAAAATGACATTTTGAATATTCCTAAATATAAAACTGCTTTCGGACCAAGGAATTATAAATATCTCTCCACCAAGCAACATAATTCACTTCTACCGGCATAAAAAAAAAAAAAAAATGAAAAAAAAAAAAAATTTCGTAGGAGCTTAAAAATAATCAGTTTTTAAATAAAATCTAGTCCACCTCAGCACAGGAACCCCTAGTGAGGAGGACCAAGAAATACATTATTAGCTTTGTAAAATTTAATTAACAAAATGAAAAAAAAATGTATTAAAACTAAATAAAAGGATAAAAACTTGTGATTTGTGTAGAATTAGCAATTGGTCACTATTAAAGATCTGCTAGCCAACAAGACGCCCTTGGAAGCCATATTTATTTGGACTTCTATGGAGCCCCAATACTTGAGCTGTCGAATTTAGGAAAAAAGTCTTTACCGTAAAGCATTGGTAGTATAATAGTTATAAGACATATCGAACACAGGGCCCACACATATCGACGTAGAAAAAAATTCTGCCAATTATACTTTATTTATGGATTGTGGCGCTTTTAGCATTGGAGGACACCCACCTTTCGTAGAATTGCTTTAAGGGGAACGGCTCGCGGCCGGTTTCATACAAAACTGAATTTTGGATTTGAGGCCAAAATTCTCACTCAAATTTTTTTTAAATCAAAAGGTACAGCAAATATCTAGTACGAGTTAGAAGTATTTTATTTATTTATGTTTTAAGGGGGTATTCTGGTCTAGAGACATGAATTTTAGGTAATTTTTGAAGTGCTGTAAAAAAAAAGCAAGCAATATTTTTAGTCTCAATTTTTTTAAACATTATTTATTCACATTAGAAGCATACAAAAAAAAATTAAAAAGTAAAAAAAAATTCAAAATTCCGTTAGTTATCAGCTGATGAAGTGGGGAGTCTCAAAAATTTGGTGCGTGACCATACCCACGATCTTAACTCTCCTAGCAATCTAAAACCAAAAAATAACAAAGATTATCAATCTATAATAATGTCGCAATGTCTGGAACTACGGAAAAGTTGGAAAATTTTTTTTTTACAAAATGGCGACTGCCTAAAGAAAATAAATAAATTTGTACCACTTTTTTGGACATTCTTCGATTTTTTTAAAATAGTAAAAATAAAAATTTGGGGATGGCCGTAGTTCCGGACATAGACAAGTCCCTAAAGAAGACTCTCTTAAAATTTCAAGTAAATCGGTTAGGTAGAACCTGAGAAATCACTGGTATCAGATTCAAAAAGACAGTTCTGAGAAAAACGCGTTTAAAGTTTCAAGTAAAATTTTTGCAGTCTAAGTCATAAAATCATATTTTTAACTTACATTTATTCAATCTGCCATTCCTGCTGCATACATCGGACCTTCCTCGACTTCGACTTCGACTTCCTATATATATATAACGGAACAAAAGGGCTTACTAAGAAACATAGATTCAGGTAGTCGGAGAATCCATTATGTCTTTTGTTCGATTAGTTGCAGCCCAACAGGTTTGGATGCCAGCTCAGCAAAATACTTATTTCTCCGAAAATAATTTGAATTTTGAAAAATCCTCTCGTAGACATATTCTTAAATAGTTTAACTATGAAAATATGAAAAAAAATCGATTTTTTTTTATTTCTAGACCAGAATACCCCCTTAAATTATAAATATCCGGGGTAACCGCTTAACCAACTTAGCTAATGAGACCAGTTCAATTTACTCCATTTACACCGATATCATGCTTCAAATTCAAGACTTGTTAATATTATCCTCCATTTTTATAAATCCCATATTATTGGCTGCTATCCTTATGATGATTGCAAAGTTTCATCCAGAACTCAATTGTAATCTGGATAGAGTCTAGGATATACCTACCCGATTTTTATTTATATGAGACATCTATTGACATATTTTACAAGTCTGGAGAGAAATATTCAATTTATTTTTTTTTAACTTATTGAAGTTTGTAAACCTCATTGTAATATTTAATCATTGAAGAAGATAATATTAACACATCCCAAATGAACCACGAAACCGAAAAAACAACAGAAATTAAAAGATTTCAGTCGCATCTGGGACTCGAACCCAGGACCTCTACCTATCCGGGGTAAACTGCTTAACCAAGTTAGCTAATGAGACCAGTTCAATTTACGCCATTTACACCGATATCGTACTTCATATTCAAGATTTGTTAATATTGTCCGCCATTTTTATATGGGATTTATATTTGTTGTCCGTATTCTCTCCGCTAGTTGCGCAAATAAAAATGTTGGCAATACAATCGTCACAAGGCTCAAATAGATCTATGTAAAATAAAATTTTACAAATCACAGTTAATTCGTGTTGCAGGGAAAATAATAAACCTTCTTTTTTTTTTAATTACGTCTTTCCACGGTATACCTATAAATAATAACATTTCCATAAGAAGCAATCACTTTGAGGTTTGACATCATATGAAATATTTATTTATTTCATATGATTATTTTTTTTTATAATAAGTATTTAAATAAAACATGATTCATATAGTGTAACAAAAAAATATAATATAGCTATTCCTCACCATAAAGAAACTAGGTTCTTGTGTTTGGTGAGAGATTATCGCTTAATTAATTAGATCATAACTTAAAACATTGTTGTACAATAGGAAAATATGAATTAGTCGTGTAAATTTTATAATTTATCAATAGTAATAGTATTAAAGAAATGAAAAGAAAAGAAAATGAAAGAAACGCAAGGTTTGTGGAAAAATAAAAAGACAAAAAATCTAATAATAAATAAAATATAAAAGACTGTTTAAAAGTAATTTGAGGTAATGTTTTAAATTTATGTTGGCATTCATGGATATTTTCTATAATTTTAAGATTAGAAGAAAGATTGTTAAAAAAATAAACAAACACTCTTTTATAAACCACTAATTTATTGTATTTTTAAGCGAAACGGTTTCGCTTAGATCAGGCTTCGTCGGGGCAGATATTATAAGAACTATAGAAAATAATACGGAGTTATGGTATATATACGTACAGAAAAAAAGTGAGAGGGGATTTTTTGAATTATCCTTTCTCGCTCTTTTTCTGTCCCTATATACACTTGATCTAAGCGAAACTGGTTGGCGTAGAAATACAATAAGTTAGTGTTTTAAGAAAGTGTTTGTTTTATTTTATAAATAATTACTCTTTTCAATTGCTACCATTATCTATTATGTATTTCTTTACTACGATGATTAATTAGTATTAAAAATACACATAGGTTTACGTGAGAGTAAAAAGCTTAATAGAATAGTCAAATATTTATTAGAAGCAATATTATTTCCATTCCGGCCCTGACAGTTTCGGCAAATATTTGTACCCCCTTCAATGAAAGGCTAAGAAACATCCTTCAGTCTGACTTTACCTGTAACGGGTAGCGATCGTAATGAGAACGAGCAATGTATTCAAAATATGTTAAATAGTATTGAAGATGTACACAATTTTCTGAATAGATTGATTACTTCCCATTGAGCATGTATTTATAAATTTGTATTCAACTTAAGCTACAAAGAAACACATTAGTATTTACTTCATGGGATATTCATAAATTCCGTTCTCTGTCTAACAATTCAGTTACGAAGAATCTCCTATATTATTGTAAATTCCCTACCATGTGGGCTGGACGATCTCTTCACCTCCCAATCAGTCCATTTCTTCAGGCAGAGAATCTTAAAACTGCCGTTGGAGCGTTGGAATTGGATGTATGTGTATATATAGATATATTATTTAAGTTCAATTTGTAGAAATCCTTTGTAATCTAAAGTAAAAAAAAAACGTTTTGTTCAAAAGACGGTTTACTACTTTCTAAAGTCAAAATCATACTGTGGAAAATCTTAACCTATTAGAACAATTGGTAATTAGTAAAAATTCTTCTAATCCAGAAGCTATTTTAATAAATAAGCAAAATAATAAAATTTGTTCATCACTTCTAGATATGTTCGAGCGGAGTTAATGGTATAGACAATATCATAAATTAGTATAATCGTGCGGAAAAAAACCTCTCCGTTCTAATTAATTTGGAAACGGCAAAGAAACCATTTTAAGAGGAATATACCGTCCTAAAATATTTGCTACGAGCTATGTGTCTTAAGTCACCACGAATATAGGTAATAGTCATAAAATTCACTCGGCAAGCGAAGTCTGGGAATGTTTGTTGTAAACGCAAAAATTGGGTTTTTTTTGTTCAGAATTTTTAAAGAAAAAAAAATAATAGAGGGAATTCTTCACAAATAATCTTAGCTATAAAGCAATATGTTTTCTATTAAAAAAGGTAGTTTACGCTTATATTTTTTACAACGTAATTAAGAAATTTATTTTCGTTATTATAAAAGGAATTTCTAGGAAAATGTTTAATTTATGTCGAGCATATTTTTTTGTTTTCATAATGTAAACCGATTCGTAGTATAGAATAATCGAAATGGTGATTTCACTGATAGCTTCGCCTTAGTGACATTTAGTGAAATTTAAACAATAAGATTTCATATTCCTTAAGTAGGGATACTTTGCAGCGTAGTAACCGTTAAAATAACATTAAATTTACTCTGAAATTAATAAGGGCGTAGGTAGTAAAAATGAAAACATTTTAAGAGGTTCATTAAAATTTCCTACATTGAAATAATATAAATAGATAGATTGTAAGTGGCCCCACAACAGTGATAATGCTTTCATAAGGAAAAACAGCTGTCACGCGTAATAATAATTACCTAGCAGAACTTTTTTTTATAAATAAACCGTTTTTTAAACAAAATAATAATGCTTATTAGAATTTTTTTTATTTTTAACTTTAAATTATAAATATTATATTTGTGTGAAAATATTATAATAAGTTAACAAAAATTCTTTGTAAACACACCTTTTTTAATAAATAAATATCAACATGTTTCGAAAGCGACGCTTTCCTCATCAGGACATAGAGAATACGAAATAAATGATTAATAATTCACTTACGAAACATGTTGATATTTACATATTAAAAAGTGGTGTTTACAATGTATTTTTAATTTATTAATAATGACGACACAAAGTGAATACCAATCTTTAAAAGAAAACCAAAAAAACATATATTTGTTTGACGAAATGGTATTATAACTTATGCATTCACCCAATATTGTGAGAAACTATCAGATGACTATCACACAATAAGATATAGCACCCTTATTCTGACCCTCGCGTATCGTATATCCATAGGCCCAGAAGAAGTATCAATGTATGAATGTTGTACGGCACGTTACATTCACTTGTAAGATAATCATCAGGGGAGAGATCAGCCTTGATTTAAGAGTTAAATTCACAACAAAAAAGAATCACTCCGTTTTGGGGCAAACATAATATTTCTTCTTATATTATCTAAGAGAAATGTCAAGACAAGGTTCTTCGTCCCAGTCTACGGGTAAATTATTATGGCGATTTTATTTCTTTTTTGCTTGGAATAAAAGGGTAATTTATATGTATAGAAATTCTCATTTGTTATACCATTCGAGAGTCTGTAGCACAACGGTGATGATCCCATGTTCTATGATGGTAATTTATCACTGCAATATTTAATAGATGTTAATTTAAATGGATGTCGTTGTGCAATCCTCTTGTCGACATCGGTAGCGGGTAGCAACAAGTATCGCGATCTGCTCCGGGGTCAAGCGAGTAACGAACCGCAAACACGGTTATTTTTATTTCCATCAATATTTAGATCAGATTGCTGATATGCGAAATTGAAAATCTTGCATAATAAACATTCAAGGGCCAATTCAATATAATACTGCTGTTGAGTGATTGAAACCGTTCAACTTTCTCGTCCTTGTAATAATTGAAAACCTTAATAGAAAATTGGTGAAGATTCTGACGGTGATTTAAAAATACGGAGGGAGTTTCGTAAATACGTAAGTATACGCAATAATTTAAAAGCTATGTTGAGTTTAGATTTTTACATTAAGCTGTTCTCCCGCGTATGTTAGCAAAGTTTCACAAATTATTGCTTTTGCATACTGAAACCGCCGAAACGTAATTAAAGTTTTTTATTGTTCTTTCGAAGAGCTTCTTAGATAACGTGCCTCCTTCGTGAATAAGATTTTTCAGAAAAGTCTAACTTTTTCTTTTAACTTGAAGAGATCTCTCTCTCTCTCTCTCTCTGCGACCAACCCATGCATGTATAATCACGTTTTCTCAATTCTTTGAAGGAGAAGTGGAAATATGAAATAAAACAGAAATTTGGCAAGAAGGTGCACTGGTGCTCTTATTTCATTGCTAATAAATTAAACAGTATGTTTAGATTGGTCAGTGGCTGAGTTAGTAGCACACCTTCTAACCCAGGCGTCGAGAGTTTATTTCTCCGGCTGGCTAAGTCCTTCATCACGACACAGCCAATACTTTTCCGCTGAGTGTTTTGGTAGTTGAAATTTTTCAAATATTATCAGGTTATTCGTAACATGGGAATGTTTGTCATTCTTATTAGTAAAAAAATAAAATCCTCAAATCGAAATAATTGGTCAAACTCCATTATGACAATATACAGCTTTTATTTCAAAAGTCTGCCTTTGACCGAAACGGTTTCGCCTCCCATATGCCACAAATTTCGTCGGACTCATATAGCAAACATTGATTACTGATTACATACCGTATGGCGGTTATCAAGATTATCATGCACATGCGGAAATTTCAAGTACCGTTACTTAAATTACACATGGAAAATATGTCAGGTATTTTAGATGCTAAAATTGCACAATTTTTGGTGATATTTCTTCAACGTGTAATTTCTTCCATGTGTAATTTAGGTATCATAATTTCAACCTGCGTAATTTCATTGTGTAACCCGTGTAGCGTATCACGCTTTTCAACGATTTTCCGAAACAAACAGTTTCAGTCTAAGCGAGTTTCGTATTCAAATGTTGTATGGAAAAGCTGTGCAGTTGTGTGCATGCGTATTAATCTCTGAGGAAAAAAAATGTACGACAGATTCTTGTGGATAAAATTTGACATTTGTCATTTTTAATAAATCTTGTCTGTAAAATACCAACATAATTTTGACTGCGCTTAGCAACCATATAACAAAATTCACTATAATATTAAAGATAGGCACGCAATCAAATACCTTCGTGCAAATCATTTTCATTCGTGCATATTCGCACGAGACAGATGTTTCGATCGGTTGTGATAGATAAAACACAACAAATAATTACTACAATAATGGTGGTATTCAATTTAATTAAACGGCGCTGAGTTATGTTGAAACGTGGGGCAGATTACGTTGGAGGTACCTACGTAGGTTTCCCCAAACTAGTATCTCAACATACTTAGAACAATTATATCACGAAAGACACTTCGCAAAATTTTTAGTGCAAATTATTTTTTGGAAACATTTTTTTATAATACTGGCAATATTTTAATTACGTAGAATGTAGGTATTGTAAATTATTAATATTTGAGGCAAAAAAATACAAACTTAGAATTGTGTGTATTGGTGCAAATGTGTACACCTCCGACAATTGTGTCCTTGCCAAAAATTTGTGAGTTTCAGTTCTTTTTATGCCTACTTATTATTTTTTACGAAAAAGGGACGACAAGAAAACAATTTGATAAAATTTGAAAAATTCAAAAAGAAACTTTTTAGAGTGGATTATTTTATTGTGGTATAAATGTACATTGTTTCGGTTTCACTGTTTTTTTTTTTTTTTACAAATTCATATAACAAATTATAAACATGCTGTATGCGAGCAATGCATCTGTGTGGGTAGTGTGTTCGGGTGGATTATGGTAGCGATACATTATAAATTCGCCACAGCAATTTTTTTTATAATTTCGTATGTACGTCATATTTGAATCGATCGTCCCGTCCTATCTTATCTTGGTCCACTTACCGATTCATTTAGCGGCTTCTTTGAGATATCGACGTGCTCTTCGGTGATCATTCCAAATTTGATATCCGCTTGCGACCCACAGATACCTTAGAGCAGTGGTCGGCAAACCGCGGCTCGAGATCCGCATGCGGCTCTTTCGCCCATTGTGTGCGGTTCTGCTACAAATGAATTTGAACGTCTCTGTGCTGATGTGGAAATATTGGAGAAAAACAAATGTGAACTTAGTTCACAGCACGAGTGGTCTGCTTCGAAATACACGTAGAAGGAAGACATGATGATTTTTTACACCTGGAATAGTTTTCCTGACCTATGATCACTTGAAAAAACTAGCGTTTGCTGTTCTTTCCCTTTTCGGTTCTACATTTTCATATGAACAATCTTTTTCAATATATAAATTAAAAATATATTTATATAATTAATAATGCCACAAAGTTACCAAATATTTGCAGAAATCTTTTTCAAGTTTGAACCTTATCAAGAGTAAATTAAGAAGTCGTCTTATTGATGACAACCTTGAATCGTACAGAAAATTAAAAACAACAACCAACAAACCCGACTTACCCCAATCTTCCAACGAGACGAAAGGCCATTGTACACATTATGTGTTTGCCAGTCATTGTCGTGATTTAGTTTTTCGAATTTTACTTATAATTTAATTTATATCAGTAAATACAATCATTATTAAGTTTTATTCGGTGTTCCTACGGTTTAATTATGACTTAAAAATTTAACTAAAGTTTATTAAGTTTCTAAACAGTGTATCTACTAATATAGTTTATGTGAAATTTGGGTCTCAAAAGAAATCTCAATCGTTGTACTCTTGATATTTGGCTCTGTTGACTAATGAGTTATCCGACCACTGCCTTAGAGTAACAATCCGTGGCGTGCATTGCTATATGACCAAATGTAGGCTATGTAGTTTTTTGACGAATTTTTCCATTCTGACTGTTATAATTTTTCAAAATATATGTAATTGACACCGTATGGCATATTAGGTTTCCAGTAGTATGTAAAACATTAAAAAAACATTCAAATGATAAAACGATGGAATAGGGAATGATTTAATAATTCGTTCATAAATAATGCTAGGTAACAATTTTCTTCAGTTAAAATTGATATTTCGTTTTTCCTCCACAGATGGCGGCAATGCGAAAAAACCTTTTTCGCATAACCCTTGGTCCTAACGGTAGTGTTGGAAACTAAAGAAACCGTCAATTTATGAAAATGGTAAAACCTTTAGTAGGGGGGATAATATTATGTCCCTAATTTCAAAACTATTTTTGTACTTTTTCATTCTACAAAAATTACTATGCAATGCAGTCATGCTATTTTACAGCTTTTGGTGCAAGTAGTATAGGGATGTTCGATTTTGCATCATTTATCCCGCAAAAAAAACAAGGTTGATGAAATCAAATGTATTGGCATAAATCAGAATGCAACTAAAAGTGTTAATTTGTCAAATAGGAACCATTTATCTTTTTTTCGAAGAAGAATTCTTCTTCTAGAAGGTTTTCACTTTGTGATGTCATTATGTATTTTAATTAAAACAAAATAACTTTGTATACATCCAGCAAAGCAAAGTGAGCATCTCTCACGAAACATGTAGTAATATTGTATATTAATAAAGTGATGTATACAAAGTTATTTTGTTTTAATTAAAACCATTTATCAATGCAGCAGTACAGTGACATAAAAAAAACATTCACAAATTTATGGAAAAATAAATTTTGATCAGAGATTTGTTTTTTTTTTAAATTTTTTTTTTCACTATCTTTATTTTAGTTGTTTGTTTTTCTTTGGGTAGGCACAGCATTTAAGACTTTGTGGACTGCACGCCACAATATTTTTACTCTAAGGTAGGTGCCAACGATTCCATGACAATTGATTCCCCGATAGTTGATCCCCTAGACAGTTGATCCTCATGACAGTAATCCCTCTGACATTTGATTGCTCTGACAATTGATCCCCTATCTGCTGTATGTCCTCATTTTAAAATTAAGGATGCGGAGAGGACGTGCGGCCGTATATCCAAATTCGATATACTTATATCTGCGGGCGTCTCGAGTGGAAATCCGCTAAATAAAATATTTTTGCTAACAATAAACCCAACCTAACTTTATGTTCCCCTTCCTCACCTTCCGTATAAATTCCCTCTGTACAGTATCCCCAAATATTTAACGAGTCCGTACAGCAGAAATAATCCTTCAGGGGATCAATTATCCGAAGGATCAACTGGCAAGGGGAATCTACTGTCCCCGGGATCAAGTGTCTGAGAAGTCAACTGTCCGGGAGATCAACTATCGGGTCACTGTATATAGAAACGTATATATCTGCAGTATAGGTAGACTTCTACCCTATTCATATTTGAGGAATCAAAACATTATCTGTTTTGACTTAATAGTTTAATGTCAATTCAATTAGTTCGGCAAACAAGAAACTGTAATGAAAATCAACGGAGAAAATGTTATGTATTATTTTATGAACAGTCTGAACAAATAGGAAATTGTTTACCTTCTTGAAAACTAATCTAGTTATTTGTTATTTTGCAAATGGTTTCTAGCAGTTCATTATGCCAAATAATATACTGTTAAAATGTTCAATACTAAATTATTATTTTTGTTTGTTTCAGGTGTGAACAGCGAGCGAAACACTTTCACGGATTATGTGATAAATTTATATAAAGTTATTTCGTTGTGCAAAGTGTTAACGAAATGTTGGAACAGAGTTCATTTAAAGTAGATATTTCAATTATATGGATGTGAAAATGACAAAAGTTTTAACTTGTGACTTTATCAGCTATAAAATGGGTATATGCGGCCGCTTGTCCGCTAGACTCTCGCGCCCTTAATTATTACTTCCCTATCTAATTCGGACATTAGTAATTCTCGTAACTAGCTCACGTATTCTGTAAGCATCTGCCGCGGGCACTTTAGAGAACTAGGAAATTTAGATAAAGAATCAACATGAATGACTCCGATCTGGATATGGGGAACGTGACCCAATACTGCGGGCAGGCCACCAATGACTTCTCGCAGTGGTACGCGCACCTGCACGGCTACGTCAGCGTGCTAGTGTGCGTGTTCGGCTCCGTGGCCAACACGCTCAACATCGCCGTGCTCACCCGCAGGGAGATGGTCTCCCCGACCAACGCCATCCTCACTGGCCTCGCTGTGGCTGATCTCTTGGTCATGGTGGAGTACATCCCCTACGCCTTCCACATGTACCTCCCTGCGGCTAACCGATCCTACCTCGACCAATTCAGCTACCCCTGGACTAGTTTCGTCTACTTCCACTCGCTCTTCGGACAGATATGTCACACAATATCTATCTGGCTCACCGTCACCCTGGCGGTGTGGCGTTATATCGCCATAGCGCATCCGCAAACCAACCGGCGATGGTGTAATATGAAATGCACCGTCATCACTATCGCCGGAGCCTACATCGTGTGTCCTCTCATCTGTCTTCCGATCATCTTCTCCATGTATATAGGCACTCAAGAAGAACTTTTGACAATAGACGGAGAGCCCATGAGCAAAGTAGGCAACATCTCAATGCTCGATCCGCCCGCCCAGAATGCGACACTGTACGTTTTACGAATGTACGATAACGCGACGATGAAGACTGCCATCTTCTGGATTTACAGTGTAGTTATAAAATTAATTCCGTGCATCGCTTTGACAATACTGAGCTCTCAGCTCATCATGGTGCTGGTGGAGACAAAGAAGAGACGACAGAACCTCATGACGCCGGGCAGGGAGGGTGAGGGCGCGGCTAACAAGATGAGAAGACGCACGGAGCGTCAGACGGACCGGACCACGCGGATGCTGCTGGCGGTGCTGTTCCTCTTCTTGCTCACCGAGTTCCCTCAGGGGATAATGGGACTGCTGGCGCTGTTCTTCGGAGATCCATTCTTTGAACAATGCTACGTCAAATACGGTGAGTCCATTATAATAGCCTACTTTTAAATGATAGTAATGTTGTACTCTTCATAATGCTGGCCATTAGGCACAAAGTTTGTCATTTTCCTTTAGTAGCTTACCCATGGTTTCCTCGGAAAGAGAAGTTCAATTAAAAACAATAAAAGATTACAATGGCTCTCTTGAACTATTTTAATGGAAGGCACATTTCTCCTAATTTCGCCCGTTGAATTAAATTTATTCTCCGGATAAATATTTATTAAGATTAAAAGATCACAGATGGTGTTTATTTATGTTTACTTTTATAAAGCCGCTTAGTAATTATTATTTGAGACTTAATTAAATTCGGAAAATCATTTAAATTATTCGCCCTCGGCGAAACACATTCAAGCGAAGGTTTCACATTAATTAATTTTTAACATTAGCATAATTAAATGGTGTATTCCGAAGTTTGGAAGGGTTGAAAATTCTCTCACTCTGACATTTTACATAATAGGTAATCTTATTCACTGTACTTTGTACAATACCACTTGTGAGTTTGTAAGGGACCCTCATTTACAGATTAATAATGCTAATGGTACCGTACATATTTAGTCTATTCTGAAGCGTATTGAGTCTACTTTACTGAAATTATTAACCAAATCATCATATCCGATTTTTTTTAAGATGAATCTCTAGCAACGATGAATGCATATTTTTAATTTTGTTTGTGATAGTATTTTTCAGTCTTCGCTTGTATATTTTAAGAAAATAAAATCGTCTGTAAATCTTTGCCCTTGCCATCTCGCAGTTGACATCTGCCATTTCTGTATAAAATATGGTAAATTTTATCAGCTTATCTGTGACGTGGGATACCTGGCTCTATTATTAGTTAAATTGGTTCATATTTTCGACCGCGCTGATCAAATATTTGACATTCTTCCCAAATTTTATCATTTTTTTCATCGCAAAGTCTCGTCTACGGTCATGTATTTTTTTCCCTGGAAACTAAACAAACATTCCGTTTCTCGGTTTAGTCATTCCAAAAATGAAGCTAGAACGCACAAAATAATAATACGGGTCACAAAAAAAAATTCCACTAGCGATGTCTTTTTTTTCATAAGAAATGAAAAATATTTTACTACCTTTGCCGCATTAAATATGATTTGTTTTGTAAAAATAGCTATAACAAGTTAAAATTTATCATCAGTTAGACAATCAAACAGGGCAAAGCATTCTATTACTTGTATTTTATATCACGTTAAAATTGTTAAATGGCAGGAGACATTTTTCTGGATGATTTTTTATTTCACCCAAATGTTATTATTTTAAGGCAGTGGTGCACAATGCGTGACTCGCGAGCCCTTTTCGTGCGGCCCACTTGGTCAAATAAAATAAATAGAAATCAGCAGCATCAATTTATCGGTTTAAACTGGGCATCGAACAATTTTCGCCTACAGGGCTTCCTTGTGTACCCTATTATTCATATTTTGGTTCACGACTAAATGTTGTTTCTGATAATATAGAAGTACCCAACGGAAATTAGTTTTGATATTTATTTAGCGGAAGTCATTCGGATTTCCGGGTTCTTCGATCAAAATATTTAACGCTTTCCATTCTGTTTTACAAAAAAACGAACTTCATTATTGAAATTGAAAACATTTTAATTCTACTTATAATGCAGTTACAATACCACACTTCTCTTTTAAGCAACGCTTGTGTAGAGATGCGGAGTGTACATATTGCGTTTATATGTTTAGATAGTAATGTTTCCTAAAGTGTTATAAGAAGATGCTTGAAATAAATAATAATAATACTAATGAAAATAAAACAATAACTTTGTTTATAACAGCGAGATTTATATAATTTTATTAGGACCGACCGGTTTCGCTTAACACAAGCATAATCAGGGTACAAAGTTAAACTGATCAAAAATACATAGTGTATGTTTATATATATACAAAATAGAATAAGACAGAACACAACATAGACCAAATAAAAAATGAGAGCGTGAAATAGAAATCTGACATAACAGGGAGAAAGAGACAAAGTGTACATAATATTCTTTAAAATTTCAGATTTATAAAAATCGACGGCATCTATTGGTTTGGAGATGGAAAATTTTGACATGCGTTCTATGATTGATTTATTCTTTGGTTTCCGTTTAACTAAATATAAAAAGGTTACTCGACACAATTTTATTTGAAAATCCTGACTGTATTTTACATTTTTTTTTAATAAATGCTGATGTGGTATCTTAATATTTACCGTAAGTTATTACGAAATGCAATATTTTAGAAAAGTATATATTTAAATTAATTGTTTGTACGGTATTTACATTTAAAAAATCTACACTAGCGAGGCCATCGACTGCAAAATTAACCATGTCATCATGATTGGCCCTCTGGCTAAAATGGTTGTGCATCACTGTTTGAAGGAATGCTGTTCAGCAGATACAATAAGACAATGGAATGAGATATACGCTGCGAGGTTCTGACAGGGTACTTGATATCTAGTTCTCTGATGTTTTGTGACAGATAGAAAAATATAAATAGTACGTTCTTAGTAGGTAGCAGCTACCTGCTTTTAATTTGTGATGTTCAGTAACAGAAAGAAAAAAAATGCTGAACTTCGATGTTACTTGTTAAGTAAAAATATATACTAATGGATTCAGATTAGAGTGATTACGTACCTGTTATCTACTATCTGCTACTCTGATGTTATGTGACAGAAAGAAAAATATATGCTGCTGGCTTCAAGTTATAGTGATTTAGTATCTACGTGCCATTTGCTATTCTGATGTTATAATAATAATAATCGGATGATTTTTATAGCGCCGTTTTTGTGAAAAATCACCTCAAGGGCGCTGTACAAATCTTACTTCCTATTCTTACATTATTCCTATATTACATCTTTTACTTTTTTGTTGGACAGCCTATGATTACACATTATTTATAGACCATATAAAGAGATGCAGTTAAATTATCAAAACTAAATACGGCTTGATTTAAGTTTTCATACATGTTAAATTGAGAAAAAAAAGCTAACTGTATTTATTCCTTACGATATATTTGCACAACGCTAATACAAATGATAGGAGTTATGTGAAGTTGGGCGGCGGATAAGGACGGGGGCCGGGGAACTGATCCATATCCATATCCAATCTTCTTTGTCTTTGTTGGTGGCGCCCCTGGGCGGCCTGACGGGATGCTTGGTGTTGGTCTGCCCGTACGCCAGGTAGCGCTTGTCGGCCGGCTTCAGGATCTGGAAAGAGCACACCAGCGTGTTGTCCATTTCTCGCCCCAGCCGGTGGTGTCCTTGTCGGGGTCGGACCACATCAGGTCGCAGAGCAGCCTGGTCGGGCACGTCCGTGGGCCGCATGACAGAAAGAAAAATATATGCTGATGGCTTCTGGTTATAGTGATTTAGTATCTACCTGCCATCTGCTATTCTGATATTATGTGACAGAAAGAAAAATATATGCTGCTAGCTTCTAGTTATAGAGATTTAGTATCTACCTACCCTCTGCTATTCTGATGTTATGTGACAGAAAGGAAAATATGAGAGTGGAAATAAAAGAGAATACTACAAAAAAATATATTAGAAACAACATAGTTATTACACTCCTATGAACATGTCTTCTCCTTCGTATGGTGAATGAGAGTCGGTGGAGGTCATAGTGAGTTGCTGAGGTTATTCAGCCAGTCGACATTACCAGGGAGTCAATTGGTTTAGCACAGATGTACCATAGGGAAACTGATGAAGAGGATATTATTCTACGATAAAAAGTACTACGTGTTCATTCTTCTTTTAGAAGTATGAATATGTGACCATTACTTATACGTTGACAGTTTTATTAAATTTAAAAAAATAGTATGGTAATAGGTACTTACCCATCAACTCAACCAGAAGTTATGATACCACCGAACAGAAAATCTGTGGAATTATTATTTATATCGATTTTAAAAGCCCTCCTTGCCAGTGCTGTCAACTGATTAGAGATGTCCACAATTATGTCAATATCTCCTAAATGTACTAAACACAGAGTTCGTATTTTGGGTGTTCCTGGGCAGTAAATTTATAAAATGGAAAAAAATGATTAACGTATTTATCGAACGCAACAGAAAAATTTTTTGTGAAAAAAACGGGAATAATTAGTTAAAATATACGTATGTCTGCGTGCGGTGATAACTTGCCGAGTGGTGCAGTAATGAGCGAGAGGGAAACGGGATTTTGCTCACCATACCACCATGCGCGGTCGTCAGTAGTAGCAGGCAGTCTTCCAGCTGTAATGGACGTATCATGCGTTTAAGGCATGGTCGATGTTTTTTCCTCGTTGTCAGCACTTACGAGTATACACAATATTTCGCATGTAAAATAAAATAAAAAATACTTAAACAATTAACATATTCTAATTATGGTAGAAATAGAAATAAGTTGTACATACATTAACAAAAGTTTTTCGTTGAAAATTACGTTTTTTAAAAAAAAACAGAAAAATTAGACCTTCGATATTTTGGTTTTATATTGCAGTAACATCACTTTCATTCCCTTCTATAACAAAGGTAAAATTTCATTATCTTGGGTGATCATTTGATCAATTATGGAAACTTATTGGTTTCTTCGACAAAAAGAAAACTTTTCTCATTTTGCTGATGATAGTGCAATCACAGTACATGGTAAATCCTGGAACGAAGTTACTGAAAATGCCAATAAATGCACCGCCATTGTCAAAGAATGGCTAAACAAAAACCTTTTATCTCTGAACTGTGAAAAACTATTGACATTCCTTTCTATAATACAAAAAGGACGGCACCTCTAACCAACCTAAATATAAAATTTCACAACAATACTTGCAACCCTGTTATATCCCATAATTGTACAGAAATGAGTTCAAGGAATACAGTTAAATATTTAGGAATTATAATAGATAGCCAACTCAAATGGACATATTATGTAGAAAACCATTAAATAAATTAAAGTACTTAACTTACATATTTAAAGGTTTGAATGACATAGATGATATTAAAATAATGAAAATGGTATACCATGCACTGGTGAAATCATCAGCATCTTATGGAATAATCGGTTGGGGGGAGATTTATAATACTTACATTAAACCACTTGAAATATCTCAAAAATTGATACTAAAAATAATGTTACATAAAGAAAGTACCTTCCCCCCATACAATTATTCCATGAGGCTGAACTGTTAGATATAAGAAAAATGTATTGTCTACAGTGCCTAAAATATATATTTTCAATAAAAAAACTACTCCCCAAAAACAAAAATAGCTCTAGTAACAGAATAAATAACGTACTTGAAGTACCTTTGTGTAAAACTAGGCTTGCGCAGAGACATGCTTTATTATGGCTCTTAAAATTTATAATTTACTATCTACAGAATGTAAGTGTTCAAACATATCGTATTTAGACACATACAAAAATGCTATAAAAACTGTATTAAAACCAAAGGACTCAAATAAATAAGGAAATAAGGATTGGACTTAGCGGCTCGTGACTTTTGAGTGAGCTAGAGTGCTAAGACATACGACGTTATTGATGTTGTTGAAGGCGAAAATGATTTTTTTTCTTCAAAATTTCTATGGTACCATCTAAATCTCTATACAAAAAATTTAAATTTTGAATATAAAATCATTTTCAGCTTCAACAACATCAATAACATCGGTTTTTTTCAATCTTACCACCCTAATTCACTTAAAAATCATGAGCCGCCACTGGTCACAACAATCAGTTAAAAATGATAATAAAATGGAAATTTTCACATTTTCAATGCACAAAAATATTTATACCAGAAAAACTAAATAGTCACAGGGTAATGCACGCCACTGGGTCATTATTAAATAATTCTAAATGTGTACCCTGTTCACTGAGTACACAGCACCGGAGGTAGATGGATTTTATAGTACCATAATGGAAGGGTTTTAAAGAAAACTTACGTCACCAAGGCCCCAGGATAATAAAATTCATTACCCATTCAAGAAAGACTCTCGATATTTCTAGAAGTTGATCATTTTCGTGAGGTAAAAATTGATCTTACTTTGGGTACACCAGACGCACCCAAAACACATTTCTACCGATTTGTATCTGCAGTGTATAAAACCCTTTTCAGTTATTTTCTAAATTCGGTTTGATGTTGAAATTTTTGCCTATTTTTCTTTTTCCGAGGGGTCTAACCACCCGCACACTTCACCCGACGGGCCACTCTCCGGCCCAGACAATAATGGGCAATATATTTCATATCAAGCACGCGTCAGTGGCCCAAACGATTGATGCTGAATCAAGTTAAGTAGCCTATCGCGGGCCACATAAGGCGGAAGCACCTACCTACGTGGACATTGTCATATGGTTAATATTGAGGCCAATTTTGGGCACTCTATGGTCCCGCCATATTGTGAGAGATTGTTATTGGTGACGCAACGATTTTAAAATTGACGATTGCGATTACGTTTGCAGTTATTTAATCGATAATAGTACATTTACGATGATTGACTAACGTTTTAAGCAAAAATTTACGGATTAAAGAAATAGAAATGGGAGTCCAAATTTTTTTTTGTAATTATGACCAATCGCACGGTGAGCCTTGGCATTAAAAATTTCAATCGGAGCGTATTTTTTTCTTTTAATTATAGTAGCTTATATTAATAATTTGATATTAAATTTAAAATCGGACTTACTCTGATGGACTGCATAGACGTAACTGATTTTAAATTTTTATGCAAATTTTTTATGTGACTACCACAGAAGAGTCACAGCTGCCCAACCGTCCGGAGCCAGTGAAACTATGGCATCCCCATTTGTGGTATATTGTGAGGTTGAAGGTTGTAAGGAGAGTAAGGAGAGGAAGGTGGGGAAGTACCTGGCTATTCAGATCTGGTCACCAAACACAGCTGAAGCCATTTTATGTAAATTTTTGATTCTAAATGGTGGTCTTTCTCCAGGGCGATACTGAAAGTATCTACCAATCTGGAATGGGCAATATGTGTTTGGTCTTGTGGCTGTAAAAATCCAAATACCCATCTATAACATAATATGTAGAAGCCCAGCTGAACGTAAATTCAAATACATCAGATAAACTGGAATCTAAAAAAATACATATTGTACGAGCTAAATAAACACATACACTTTTTAAAACATTTGATGACAATCTTGTTTATTTATACGTGATACAAAATACCAGCACTGACTGGATAAACCCGATAGAAGTGCATTGTCGATGTGTCCATGTGCCGAAGCAACCTCAATTTATCCATACTTCTGGTGAAATTTACCAAACATTTTCCAATATCGAAATTCTTTCTAAAACAGATAGTTATTTTTACTGACCTGTTTGGGGCCCAGGATACAAACGGTCAAAATATATTTCATTGTACTCGTACATCACTAGGGATTTTTACTTCACTTCCTTAATACCTCATACATATAACCAGGGTTTACGATTTATCAAAAATGGGTTTCATGACAATTCAACACAAGAATGAATCGGCACACTTTTTAAAAGTGGTATAAAGTCATTAAAAGTGTTAATTAGGTTAATTTAAACATGATCTAACTTAACCTAATTAACCATTTTTATATTTTATATTTTTGATTATTTGATTAACTAATACTAATTTTAGAAGGCATGCAGGGGTAGTATAATCCAATACGTTCCATGGATTACATAAATAACACATAAAAAGTAACAATACATAAAAAATTAAAGAAAATATTGTTAAATATATTAATTTATACAAAATGAAAGATCTTTAAGAGGAACGGCTGCGCAGCGTGTTTTATACAAAACTTAATTTTGTATCTGAGGCCGATAATAATGACAAGTAAAAAAAATTATTATTTTCTTTGTTTATCAATTGTCTACACTTGTCATTATTTTTAAGTATACTGTGTATCCTGGTGAGGAAAATTTCGTTTTCGAAACATGTTGATATTTATATATTAAAATAGTATGCCACAAAATGACTTTATATCACTTTTTAAAGTGTGCCGATTCATACGTATGTTGAATTATCCGGTCACCCAAAAATGTTATCGTAACATCTATTGATTATTGTACTAAAGTTTCTGGAGGTGATTTTGAATTTTGGTGTCAATGTAATGTTTTATAAGTGGCAACTAAAAATGTAATAATATGCGAAGCAATCGTGTTTCATTTGATAATTTTCCACTTAACAAACTACATTAAACCATTGTTCTCTTGTCCACGAACAATATTAAGCGTAGGTACCTAGAATAGTTTAATTTACAATACAAATTTCATTATCTCTCCACTGCTCTACATCCCTTTCTAAGCTTCTTCCGCCGCCGTCCCGTTGATAAAGGGTTTCATAGATAACGCCCCCCACCCTCTCTTCTTCAGACGGGACAATAAATAAAACGGTGCTAACGACCCACCGTTCCGGGCTACTCTTTTTGCTAAGTACGTATTATTCATGTCAATATAATATTTTATACATAGCAAAAACACTTAACAGACAATACGAAAACACTGTGTCACCCATCCAATTCTGCTGTCCTACGCAACGAAGCTTGGCTAGTGTAATTTTTCGTTTAAACCATAAAATTAATAATAATAACAATAAATTTGTATAGCTCAGATCATACAAAACATACTGGTGACGCTTCAGCGGTAAACATTTGAAGCTGATGGGATTTTTTAACACCAAATTTGTACTGAATAGTGTTTTGAAAGAATCAATAGTTTTTTTGTGTTTATTATGTTTTAAGTTGTTATTAAAATAGGTTAATTACTAATAAATAGCAGTTGAAGATTTTATTTTTTTATGTAAAAACACCATCAGTTACTTGCATAAAATGTAATTTTCGAACTTAATTTTTTTTTTGTAACTACAATTTTATATTAATTAGCCGCAGATGCCTTAATGAATCGCCAAAATGTTTCTCGTTTCTAGGTTGCTAACCCCTTGTGCTATGATGAAATTCCTTTGGATCTAGGAAAAAATTATGTAGTTATGGATAAGATCAACATAGGATTAATAGATAAGGAAATCACGGCCTCCGTGGTCGAGGGGTAAGGCTCTCGACTACGAATCCGAAAGTCGCGGGTTCAAATCCCGGCATGCGCAAGTAAATTTTATTTAATTAATTTGTGCTGTTTCACAATTAATTAATTTTAAAATAATATAAAGTCTATTTGCGTACGTTCCATAGTGGAAGATACTCTCAGTATCGCCTTGGTAAAAGACCAACATTCAGAATTGAAACGCTGCTTGAAATGGCTTTTAGTCGTGTTTGGTGACCAGATCTGAGTAGCAATTTATTTCCCCACCTTCGTCTTCTTCATCTCCTTCCCCTCTCCAACACCTTCAGCCTCACAACATTCCACTATTGGGGATGCCATAGTCTCACTGGCTCCAGACGGTTGGGAGCAGTTGTGTCTTGTGCCGTATTCATGTAAAAAAAAAAAAATCTCCATCTTTTAATCTCCAATTGAATTCCCCCTAAATAGGCCATGAACCGCCACTGTGTATAACCCAACTAACAATGAACATTATTACCAAGGATGGAAATATTTTAGTCATTAAACTTGCAAGTCGGAAAGCACTTATCTTCCGAATATAATATCTGCGAATTCTAAAGAAACTAGATTTTTTCTTGAAAATAGCGGATGACATCTATAATATCTGTCCTTAATTTTTTATCTCAGGAATTTTCCAGGCTTCCGAAAATCTTTATTTTTCCCTCTCTTTTATGTTTAAAATTAATATTTTTAATTTTCAGCCTATTTGATTTTTTTCGTTCACTTATTATAAGAGTTCGTAAACCCACGCGTGTATAAAAATCATTAATTTCTCAAGCAGAAAAAAATATTTACGTGGAATAAATTTATTTTAATTTACAAAGCTTTGTATTTTTATTTAAAATCTCAACGTTAACAGTCTACTACACACGTAAGAACTTAATTTTAAATATTCCCCTGTTTATTTTTTTATAATATTTGTAATTCCCTTGGGTAAAAAAAACGTGTTCTGTGTTCGTTTATAAATCTTTTCAGATGTGATACATTTTTGTGAGTACAAACAAAATAGAAATGCTAGAATTGTATTTTAACAGAAATTTCTCTTCGATTAGCGGTCGATAAATATAGTTGCTTCCAGCTGCTCTTAGTCCTATGGTTATGTGGATACTCTGTATTTGATAAAATCGTTTTCATAACATATGTTATTTTTTTAAACGTTATCAATAATTTCTGTATAGTCCAGTCCCAAAGTGAGAATGAGTGTCACTTGAAGGTTTTACTATAATTATATTTTTGCGATTATCAGCGGACGGACATTTTTTTTGTTCAAATACAATACTAGTCATGGCATTGAGTGCGAACTACAAAGAAAACAACTCATATTAGCTACCAACAATTATAATTTATTTAATTTCCAAAATAAATGTTCAAAAGAAATGTTCTCGGTAAAGATAGAGGGAATGGTTGCATATGCAGATCCCGCAAATCTTTTTTTCCACATTAAATGCATTTGTTTTTCTGGGTTAATAATAAAGTTAATGTTTTGAATGATCCGCATTTATTTTTACAACTTAATTAAGTTAGTACTTTACTGAAATATTATTTTTGTAGCACAATTTAATATGTACTCTCAGAATATTACGTCGAAAGTTTTCTATCGCTGTAGGTTCGCGAGAAAACTAAGGAAAACTAGAGTGGGACATACTCACCCTAGAGCTTGGGGTGAATAACATTGTATTTTACAGAACTTTTGAGCAAAAAAAAAAATGGTGTATTAAAAACATTACCCAAAGATTACCCAATTACAGTCACCCACTCCGCCGTGTATCTTTTGTTATTTTCATAATTACACAAATTAGTAAGAAAGTGGCACATTGATACCTGTTTTACGCTATACATAATTTAGAATGTCAAGGGGAAATAAAACACCATACGATCTCACAGATGGCGTTAATTTAAATATTCAAAAAAAAAAGAAGAAAAAAAAAAAAAAAAACAACAACACTTATACCACGTACTTTTAAATGTTGAATTGTCTGTTGGCGCATGTACACATGGAGTATGAAATTAAATAAATTGTTATTGTAGGTTTAAAGCCCAAGTCCCTATAGAAACTTAAATAAATGCAATGTATTATTGTAACACTAACATATACAGTATTTTTATAAGTGTTTTGTAGGGCTTGAGCTTTATACATACAAACACAATTTATTCCATTTCATGTTTCGTATGGTTAACAAACAATTCATCTCAATATTAAAACGCATAAAGTGCTAAGTGTGTTTTTCTAAAATATTTATTTTAGCGCAATCTGTGAGCGCGTATGGGGTTTTGTTTACCCTCGAGAACTGCGAATATATTTGAGATGTTTTCATAAGTTTTTAGACAATCACGCCTCCTTTCATCAGAATTTCACTGATAAGTGAATCGCTATACTTCACTTTACTTTGTTATTGCAGATAACGGATAAAAGCAATTTCACTCCACTTTACAAATTCAGCGAATCAGCTTGCCCTGTTACCAGTACGTAAAATGAAGATATTATATTCATTGTAGCAAAATTCAATACCTGCCCCTTTCAATAATATGATAAAAAAATGCTTTCTTTAACTAGGCCTTTCATTCATCTAAAATAACATAATACGTACATAATGGCGCTTTTTTTCATTATTCTCAGGGCGCAGTATGAAATTGAATGATGTTCACACAATGTTACCAATTCAATATGAATAGATGTTAATGGAAGCCAGTTGTGTATTTTTTAAATGAATAAAAATCGAAGAGCTTTATTCCTGATACATAATTCTCTAGAGTTCTGGAGGCTTCTTGGATAGGTACTTACGATTTTGTAATATAATTGATGATTTTTATTATTATTTTTTTATGTCATTAATTTCCAGTGTTCAACGAGCTGATGTTAGAGAATTCTAGCGTTGCCTGGGCTTAACGATATCGTTAAAACATCAAGATGTATTACATTATACATTACTAAGAAGTGTCAAAAAAAGTTTTACTCCCTCGAGACATTCCTAAGTATCCAGTAGCGTACCGCTTTTTTCCATCTTCGTGATTATTCAGAACATTTTTTTTTTCCAAACTATTTAGCATTTTTTTAAACAAGTCTATACTAGTAGATGCCTATTGCAGTCCTGCAATTGGTTTGTGTCGCGAAGTCAACCGCGACTAACTACGTTGTAGGGAGGTACCCACCCGATTTGACCCACTCTGAGCTTTACTCTTTTCGCAAGTCGACCCGCTTACGGTGTTTTCAAAGCCGACGGGCGATTCGGTTGACTTTTGCGAGTCACGACCATTGAAGAAGAAAATTATTGTTGATGATTTTTGTAAGTAGCAATACGCCCTGAGAAAAAGCCGACATTAATGGCCTAAAATGATTGAATAATTTTAGATAGCCCCAGAGAGAGAACGCAAGAAAACTTCTCATAAAACTAGGTTTTCGATGGGAAAAGTGTCAATTATGAATAGAGAAAGCATATTCTTGGAGAGATTGGGTTTTGGAACCGGTTTCAAAATAAAGAGCGAAGGATGATTCATTATACATCAATAGAACAACGAAACAATAGATATTGTCAATATTTGTAAGTTTTATATATTTGTTTACCAAAAACCATTAATTAAAATGATATTTAAGAAGGGTTTGTTCCATGTGGCAGTCGTTCCGGATGGTACTAGGGAATGTTTTTTTTTTTATTTGTGGTAGAACTATAGTGTCGCAACATTGGGATTTAGGAAAGAAATAAAAAAAAATACAAACTGTAAACAAACTTCAAGGGGTGATAAATAAAAATACCTGCATTGAAAATTGTAACCGTGCGCTAGAACATCTGTGTTTTTTGTTCGGCTTCCTGTTTCATTTAGGATTGGTTAATATTATCATCTTCAATGGGTAAATAGATTTATTTACTACAAATAAAAAGTTATTAAAATAAATCGCTGTTTTGTATCGATGAAGCCACGATTTTAAACGCTTGGCTTTTAATTTTGTCATTATTATGAACATTCATAATTAAACGTTTCACCCGTTTCCATTTTAATGCTCTGCATTTAATTTTACTTATGGTAATACTGGACTGTATGGAATACTAAACATAAACTTTTTCTACACAGTCAACACTAAAACAACATGGTGAGTGTACATAAAATATTAGCAGTTACTACTTGGTTTCGACAAAGGTTCAATCTCTTTCTAGAAATCTTTCTTCATGTTGAACAATAAAACAATCTATTTCACTTAAAAAATACATATAATTTAATCCTGCATTTCTCACTTTACAAATGACATTGCGAAATTTTCCACAGATGTGTTAAAGTTCACCGATCGAGAGTTTTGGTTGCTTCAGAAAACAGATTTCCCACATTATAGTTAATAACATAATTTTGGCATATATTGCGTAGGTATGGCATGAAAACATGAACACTTAATAAAGTTTTGGTATGGAACAGAAAATTTTTTCAAACATAGGCGCGTCCTCTAAATATCCCAAACATTCAGGGTAACTAACATAGCACAAAATTTGCGAAAATGAAACATAAAAGATGGAAAAAAATTGGCGAACCTCTGATAAAAAATTACACCAACAGAAGGAACGTTGAAAGTCTTAGAAATATTTCCTAAAAATTTAAACCGTGTACGTAACTTATAATAATATATGAATACACTCATCAAGATTTTCTGAAATTATTCATTCTGAAGAAACGTTTAATTACGCTTACTTAGAGGTCTAACTAAATATGTATTTCCAACATTTGGTTTCCCAGAAAGGTTGGCTATTATTTTTGTTTATCCCTACTCTTACTACCAATTCAGGGAAGCAGATTTAACTAGGGAAACAAGGGGAAATATTAAAAAAAATCTTTGATCGTAATATGAATTAAAATATCTTCGTTAAAAATACAAAGCTTACTATAAGATCTCATTTCGTGCGTTAAGTATTAAAACTTTTTTTAATTACTTATTACGTTGACTGAATGAAATAAATGTAAAACAGAGGTACTTGATCTTTTTTGTACACCCACTCTTATAATTAATTAGCAGAAATTTTACCCACTTAAGTAGGTACACATATTTTTGGATTTTTTTTTTGTTGGGCCACTCATTTTCATCAAATTTATTTTTCACATCAATGACGACTTTCGTAGAAGGGTAGTTACCTTCTTAGTTCTTGATCCAGAGGGGATGGGTTCAGATCTCGGAGTAGTTAATATTGATAAAATTGTTTTTCATATACAGTACTTAAAGTTTTGTTTATTTACAATATCGTTCCATAGTGGAGGTCTGTCAATATCACATAATTTGGAAGCAATTCTTGAAATGGCTTCAACTATGTTTTGTGAATAACGAGGTACTCTTCAACACATCTCTTCCAATTCACTTTCACCTCCCTCCCATAGATACTACAGTGACCCCATTTATAAAAATATTTTAAGGTTGAAGAAGTTTGGAAAGAAAGAGTGAAGATGAAAGTATGGAAGTGTCTGAATAAAACCCTTTAAAACAAAGTTTCACCTCCAAATGGCAGTGTCTCACATAATGTTGTTAGACGAGAAATAAATTACAAAAGAAAAGACAAAGAAAATAAGAATTTAACGGTCGCAACTGGGACTTGAACCCAGATGCTCTGTCTTACTGGGACAATACTCTCCAGTTGAACTATTTAGACCTAATAGGCAACTTACATAACATTTCTTTTTAAATCGGTTCAGGCGAAAATTCTAAGACATTCCGTATAAACAAGAATAATTTTATCATATTTTTTAAACGATGGCGATTTTTTGAAAATTTTACTTCACAAAATCTGACCATTTTTTTATAAACCTGACGGAAGGGACATAATTTATGAAAATTTTTTTTTTTTGCAAAAATACAGTTTTAAACAAAATACGAAATCTACACGAATGGCATATGAGAATAACGAGAATGCCAAAAATGTTACATCTCATCAAATTGTTTTTTTTCTTGATCCATCTTATTGATCATTATAATGTTAAACGTCAAAGAAAATAGCCGTATATTCTAATTCTTAAACATACCTAAAACTTGTACCATTTGTTTGATATTATTCAACTTTTCAGATGTAAATTATACTCATGTAATAAAGTCTGTTTTGTTAAAGTTTGCACCATCATCGTTATGCATATAAGCCGCCGAGCCGGAAGCCCGATTGTACAACAAACGTCATGTCATAACACCTGTCAAAATTCTGAGCGGGTAGCGAATGCTTTGTTGAATAATATTGTTTAAGTATGGATTTATCTAACTATCTTGGGGTCTTTTTTTATATAAATACCACACAAGAGTCCCAACTGTTCCCAACCGTTTGGAGCCAGTGAGACTATGGCATCCCCAATTGGGGAATATTGTGAGGCTGAAGGAATTGGGGACGGGAAGGAGAAGGGAGGGGGAAGGTGGGGAAGTACCTGGCTATTCAGATCTGGTCACCAAACACGGCTAACGTTTCAATTCTGAATGGTGGTCTTTCACCAGGGCAATACTTAAAGTATCTTCCACTCTGGAACGTGCGCAAATATACCATATATTATTTTTAAATGAATTAACTGTGAAACAGCACAAATTAATTAAATAAAATTTAATTAATCACGACCTTCGGATTCGTAGTCGAGAGCCTTAGCCCTCGACCATGGAGGCCGTCTGAGATCGTAAAAATAATTAAAGATATAGTACAGTTTCTTCCGGCAAAAATATTTTTGCTTCACCTACAGGGAAAAGATTTTTCGTCATACCGAAAATTGACTCTATCAAAAAAAAAATGGTCTTCTGTTTTCTGAATAACATTTGTTACTCTAATATGTCTATTAGAATATTGTCCATTAACTCGGTCCACAGACTGACCCTAAACACACCACATTTCAATCATGATGCTTACCAAAAAGTTTACTTCATCATTTCGTATAACAATATTTGCAGGTTACGAGTGAAGTAATGACAGATGTCAGTTAAAACGTCAAAAGTCTTAGTGTTGCTATATTGTAGAAAAAAAAAATTGGAATTTTATGAAAATAAATAAACAAAATCATTAGCTGGACATTCTTAAATAGTTACGTGACGAGCTAAAAACGCGGATTTGTTTATTTTATTATAAAAAATCCATAAATAATTAAACCATTTTTTTAGTAAAATTTTCGTAGAAAATCTATTAACGCGATGTTTTCCAAGTCATCATAAAATGCATGCAAGTGGCCTATTATTTTCTGTCACATTTCTCAATTTCAGTTCAATTTATAAATTTTTAATCTTGTCAATAATGAATTCCCATATTTTTTAAATTCTTAAATAGAAATATGAGGTGAAAAACACTACACAAAATAAATTGGTTTCAATAGATTAATTGCAAAGTGTTTTCCTGGTAAGACAGAATTTGAGTCCCAATTCGGTCGCAACTATTAACTTTAATTTCTTCTTTTTTTTCATTCTCTGTCTTTTTCTGTTTCATATTTCATTTTAATTTGCTAATGTTATCTTCTTTAACGAGGAGAGAGACGTCGAAGAGTTATTATTTATTAATTCAAAATAATGATAATATTATTGTGCAATACGATAAACATGGTGTTTTTAAAGAGAAAAATATTTATTACTTTTTTTTTTAAATTTGCATGGCCTTAGCATTTATCAAAATATAATCGGAAATATTACACATTTCTGACCGTTCTACGCATGTTTTACAAAAACATTTAAAAAGTTGAATATCCTTACAAAATGCTGTGAAGGTTTTTCTGTAACTTGTCGATACGATAAATTAAAAAAAAAAAAAACAGTGTGTTGTTTAATTTTTTTATGAACACTACGTATCTTTAATATATATATTTTTTTTGTAATGCGGATTACAAATCTTTGGTTATGTTTATTTACAAAAACGCAACGATAAAGGATTAAAAATACTTTTCTCCACTGTAAAAATCATATTCGTATTTTAAATATTTTGTAAAACATTCAATGGGACGGTCAGAAAAAAGTAATATTTCTGATTAGATTTTGATAAATGCTAAGCCTATGTAAATTTATAAAATATTTAATAAATATGTTTCTATTAATTGATAAACTAAAGTTTCTTAAAAACTTAAGACAAGATTTTTTGTGCATAGCGCAAAGGGTAACAATTATTTTTATAAACAATAATTATTAGCCTGAAACACTCATCCAAATTGAAAAAAACCTTCCAGAGCAAAGATAAATGTCGCCGACAGGACTCGAACCTGCACCCTTCTAATGCCGGTCAGATGCTCTACCGTTGAGCTACTTTTTAGTTATGCGGGTTCGAGGTCACCCCGACTATCTGCTCAGGCATTTCGAGAGTGTTTTAGAAATAATTATTGTTTATAAAAATAATAAATATTTTTATATTTAAAAACATTATGTTTATCGTATTGCGTAATAATACTATTTTGAATTTATAAATAATAACTCTCCGACGTCCCTCTCCCCCTTAAAGATTAAATATTGCAAGGTTTATAGGGTGCTATAAATTATTCCAATAAATTACAAATTGAAATATTTTATTTCCCACATCGGTTTCCGAACCTGAGACTACCACGGGTCGGGGGTCGGGTCGTCATCGTGGTTGTAACAATTCTGCAAGAAACTTGTTTCCTACATTTCTATTCTAATATTGACAAACGATAATTATTAAAAAAAAAAATTGTATTTATATTGAATTTCAGACATTTTTACTATTCATTTTTTCATTATTCGCAGGGCACTTTTTCTTGGAAAAAGTAATGAGAAACATGAGAGGGGTGGTATAAAATTTGAAGGAAGGTTAATTAATTACTATGTATCCGTGAACAATGATTTGTTTTAGGTTTTAACAGCAAAAAAATTATAATTTAATACAAAAATGCTGTTAGAAAATAAACACAGAATTTTTTTGGTAAATGAGTAATAAGTTGGGGAGTTTTTCGTAAAAAGAAAACAACACCATTATAACGGTCAATGGATGGATCATTATTTACGTTACGAAAATGTAATACTAATAGTGACTACTTAGCTATCTGAAATATTATATATAACCTTAATAACAACCATACAAAACCATTGATGGCTTGGGCATGTAGTGCGGATGACCGTAGAAAACATTGTGAAGATAATATATGACGCGAATGTGGATGGTAAAAAATGTCGGGGACGCCCGAAGAAAATATGGCACGATCGGTGAACCAAATACTTGAGTCGGACCATGTCAAGAGTAGGAATAACAAAAGGGTATGTGTGAAACGATGTATGAATGCGAATTCAGCAGGGAGTGTGTACCAAGAGCGAGTTTTTTGGGGGTCAATTATCTCTGCCTACCCCTACGGAAATTGGGTGATGGTTAGTTAAGTAGTTAATAACATTTTTCGGAATCAAAAAATCGAAGAATTTTCTATGATCATTTTTAAGCGCTCCAGGGACGGTCAATATCAATTATCAAAGTTTACGGGAATTTACGTCTCTACCGCGTCCAATTGATCGCTTAGCAGAACGATTGAAGCGATTGACAATTGCGACATCTCATTGACGGGGGAATGATGGAATGGAATGATCTCATTGGCCGCGGTTAGCTCTAACAAAAATTATTCCAAAGAAGCGTAGCTAGCAGTCCACAATGGAGTCCTAATACCAATGATGTATGGCAGTGAGGCAAGGAACAGACAGACAAGGATGAAAGTAGACTGAATGTTGTAGAAATGAGATCTCTTAGGCGAATATGAGTGAATATTTGAGATGGGTCATGTCAGAAGTCGGAATAGAGAATATATGAGATGATGTATGGATGTGAATGAAGAAAGAAGTATATGTCAAATTCGAGTTTTTTAGCAGTCCATCCTCTTTGCCTACCCCTGTGGGGAAACGGCGTGATGATTAGTTAGTTAGTAAGTTAGCTCATATACAATTGATATTGACCATTCCGAGCTCTTAACGTATCTTTAGAGGTACGATGTTCATCATATTAGAACACTGTATGTATTACAGAAATTATCACGATGAAATTATATATTTTTATTTAGTACGATGCTTCCTGAAAACAAATTAGTTTAATTTATTCGGAATTTCATCGCATGGGTGGATAATATTTTATATTCGTTAGTATGCAAACATCCGTCCCTTTTTTAATAGAAGCGGAAAATATTTCTAAGGAAATTAATATACCTTAATGAAGCATAATAACACACGTTAATATTCATATTGATAAGAGAATATTTGGGCATGTAATAAGAAAACATTAAAATAATATTTATATCATAATATGTACTGACGATGGTAGAAGAAACGATTAAACGCAGACAAATAAGAGTCGTACTTTGTTTCAAACAACGGTTTTGGAAAACCATTGATTTTTTTACGTTTTACAAACATATTTATATTCAGTTCGGCCACACAAATAAGTGAACTATATATTATAGAACCATAAATACAAACATGGGATTTCAAAGAATTAAAATTTATTTTAATAATCCGTACGTTAGAGCTGCCGAAGCTAAAAGTGTTAAAAGAAAAAGTTTTAAACAGTACCCGTCACTTAGTGATATTTTCGTCACGAAAGATCAATAGCCGTTGAGTCACATTGTGCCATATGTGGCACGAAATGACACGTCCTCACGTTCCCATAAACTCGTTCTATCTTATTTTCTATTATGGTCGGACAAATGATATAAACAGGTTTAGAATTGAAATAATACCGAAATTTCCCATTTGCATTTAAAAGTTTACCATAATACGTTCAGAAATTATAAATTTAAAGACCAGCCGGACTATTTCTAAATAAATCTTTAATCTGGCAGATTTTGTAACTTACATTATACTGTATCGCCCAGCCTCGAGGCAAAGGAATTTTCAAGTAAAATTCATTACAATTACGAGACACCCGTGGAGAGATGGTGCACATCATGCACTGCTCTCCTAGCGTTTGGGGCAGTTCTCAAACCAACAAAGATTTTTTCAGCAGTCAAAGGGGCTAACGAAATATTTGGGGCCTTTTCAGTAATGTTCAACTATTGCTTGATACATACGTCGCACCCCTCGAGGAATAGAATGGAGCTAATAGATTATCATTGAGGAAAAAAACCAAGCACAATAATATTGGATTACTTCTAAAGCGTCGTTTTGGTGGGAATATCACTCCAGGAGTGCTTTACAACTCATTTTTTTCACCTATAACTATAGACTTATAACTTACATTCAATTTATTTTTAATAACTTTTTGAACTTTATAAACCTCATTGTGTTATTTAATCATTGAAGAAGATTGCGTATGTGACGCATGTTTGGGGACGGTGCCTGGAACGTTATGGTGAGATTCAAACGGTCTCACTGGACATTTCTAAGGCTTTTGACCGGGTTTGGCAACGAGGACTTGTCAACAAACTGCCTTCTGACGGACTTCCCGTTTCCTTGTGTACGTGGATTGCCGACTTTTTGAGGGAGAGATCGATTCAGATGATTGCTGATGGTTTCATCTCTTCCTCGCATTCAATAAATGCCCACAAGGATCGGTTCTATCTCCGACAATGTTTTTGTTGCACATCAATGACCTCTTGACATGTGCACCAATCCATTGTTACGCGGATGACAGTACAGTCCATGATTGCTATTTGTTTGACAAGCCCCCAAAGGGTACACAAACTTCAACGGCGCGGAGGGCTTTGAAATAGAGAATGGACGGTTACCTTGAGAGTGTCTCCTCTTGGGGTAAGAATAACCTCGTCGAATTTAATATTTCAAAGACCCAATCATATCTGATTACGTCTAAAGGGAATCTAAATGACAATCTAGTCTCCTTTAATGGAAGCAATCTTCCCAACAAGCCCTCCATTGATATGCTTGGTGTAACCTTAAGTGACCAGCTCAGGTATGGGGGCTTCATCGAAGCCAGAGTAAAGTTAGTTTCTCAGAAGCTGGGCGTATTGTACAGAGCCTGCAGATACTTTAATAGTACACAACTGCTGACCTTGTACAAATCGCAAGTGCAAGTGGAAGATGCTCCGAGGAACTTGCGTCATTGATCCCTTCGGCACCGGTGCATAATCGGGAAACACGCCAAACGCGCGCCCAACAATTTGCACACGGTTGACATTCGTCACATGAGAACGGGTCGCTTCTACGACTCGTTCTTGTGTTCAACAGCTCGTCTGTGGAATGATCTGCCGGCCTCTGTGTTTCCTCCATCCTATAACATGGGTCTCTTCAAGACCCAAGTTCACTCCTTCCTATCCTCTAAAAGACCCTCCACGCAGCATCCCCAAAGATGATATAGGCCTTGAGGGAAATTATTTCCTCCATGGTCTCCTGTGTGGAGTTACTGTAAAAAAAAAGATGTATTAACATATCCTAAATTAATTACGAATCAAATTAAATTAATTAAAAAAAACACAGAAACTAAAAAGGTTTCCGGGACAACTCAGAAAAAGAAACTCAGAAGAACTTAGGGAAAGACAGAAGTCCTGGGTTCGAGTCCCAGATGCGACTGATACCTTTTTATTTTCCGTAGTTTTTTTCTGTTTCGTGTTTCATTTAGGACATGTTAATATTATCTTCTTCGATGATTAAGCTTACATGTAAGACTTATTACTATTGGCTTATAACTAAGATATATAATTCATGACTTACAACTAAGGTTTATAGCTAGCAACTAATTTCTGAGACTTATAACCAGTGACTTACATCGATAACTTATAGCTAGCGACACACAACTAAGACTTATTAGTAGTGACGTAGAACTTATACATATTTATGGCCAAGTGGATCAATTCACAACACTGTTAAATGAATTACAACGAACTATTAAAACTAGAAACCTATAACCAATAACCAACATACATATTTACAAGTATAAAAACAGTCGAGATAGTGTTAGAAATTTAAATAGCATTGCAGTGGATAATCAAAAAATATTTCGTCCAACTCTTCAATCAAATTCCAGCAGTAACTACTTAAATTGATAATGGTCTTACGTTTAAAAAAGAAATAAGATATATGTAGGCAATAAACATTAGTTTAATAGATATATTTAATTAATTTTGCATAAGATCTATGTAGTTATAAGTTAATATAATTATTTTAATTACTCTTATAACGTTATTTTATAGCCTCTTATGTCGTTAAATGCTATTTTCATTACTATAACCTGCCATTCATGATTATATAAATGCTCCTCTCATAACCACCAGCTATTAACTTAACTTACGGAGACTAAAAATAGAGAAAATTCTTTTTTAACAATGATAATTGTATAATACATGTATTTGTTTAAATAATAAAAATTAAGTAATTTGTTTATTAGAACATACCACGGTGTAATCTTTATTCAGATTAAAAAAAATCTAATAAAATTCAAGGTTAGATACAATATTACCCTAACATCCAAACTGAGCAAAAAAAATAAGCATTTACGTTTTAATATCAAACGCTTTCAGGAGATAAAAGCATTAACTGCATAAAATACTTATTATTCTCTTTTGACCTCCATAATAAAAGCCACAAAGATAGCGCATTTGACTGCAGGAGTACCCCATTACTCTGGATACTGGCGGTGTTTAAGTTTTTGTTCGTTAGACTGTCCGTTTAACAGAAGTTTTTTTTAATCTTTTTCGGTTCATCTAAAAACTGACGCATTCTTCTTTTGTTTCAACATCAAATGTTTTTTTGTCTTCCACCATTTTAGGTTAGCCATATGTACAACGATACAACTTTTTTTTTTAATACCGTACAAGAATACCGAATGCTCCATATTGTCCGGAGCCAGTAAGACTTTGTGTGGGGATGTAAAGGAGGTGAGGAAGAGGTAGATGAGTATTCAAATCTGTTCAATTCTGAATAGTGGTCTTTCACCAGGGCGATACTGAGAGTATCTTTCACTCTGGTACGTGCCCCAAATATGCTATATATTATTGTCAATGAATTAATTGTGAAACAACAATAAAATAAAGTTTATTTGGGAACGCCGCGCTTTGAACGTGCGACCTCCAGATTCGTAGTCTTACGCCTTACCCCTCGACCACGGAGGCCGTTAAACTGTCTTAAATCTGTCTTAACCATGGATGTATAAGATCTTATTTATTTTATGTATTTCTTGAAACACAAACAGGACATTTATGAAACGTGCATATTTTACGAAAATTGTTAATAAATAATATTAATCTCCTTAGACTAATATCTGCAGCATTCATATTATTTTACATACAAAATAAACATATGAATATATATGAAAAATTAAACTAAATTTATTTTATTATTTTACTTGAACATTTTTTATTGTTATATTCACATCCCACTAGACGACTAGAAGTACGAGAGTGTTGAGATGACAATTGAAATATTGGTTTTTCAGCTACCTAGTACATGCCCATTTTGAAAATACGGTACCTGCATGATCTATATATATATATATATATATATATATAAATCAATGCAAGTTTGTTTGTTTGTCCTCGATGTTCTCAAAAATTACTCTCCCGGTTTCGCTGAAAATAGCACAGTTTGTTTTTATTAGTACCGGAAAGGTTTAGAGAGTGGTTCGAATAAAATCCAATATGTAAAACTGTTGCTGTAACGTTTTAAAATTAGTATGAAAAACATTGAACCCGCCATGTTTTTTTTAGGTTAGTCCATAGATATAACACTCTGGTTAGCCACAGCATATTGGTAGAATATTTTCAAACTGGAAAACATGAGTAGGTACCAACTTAAGAACTTTATGATTTAGATATATTTTGAAAAAATAAACGTTTTGAATTAAATAAAATATTCAAATGAATGCTTCTTCATTTGGAGATAGTTACGTTCGCTGTCAAATCAAGAATTCACAACTTCATAACTTTATTCAAAAATAAAAAATCCCGAGCAAGGCCGGGTACACATCAGCTAGTAAGAAATAAAATATATTTCATTTTTAAAAAAGCTTTTGATTTTTGTGTTTCTAATGGTGTTTAGTAGAGAATCGAATTGTTTAATGATGTTATACTTAAAATTTGTTTGTCCATGGGCGGTTTTATAGGCTGGGATATCAATTTTTTTTATATGTGACTGCCTTGGGGTTTCAGTATAACGTTATTAAATTTGATTCATTAATAAGGGTATATTTTCCTCTTTGCCTCTTTATTTTATATAATATAAAACAGCCTTTACAACTTTAATTATATATTTTTGTTTTAGATTTTTATAACAACTATTATTATATAGTTTATAAAACGATGTAGTTAAAAAAAAGTTCTGCTAGGTAGTTATTATTTATTATTAAATTATATATAGTTGTTATTAATTATATATAGTTATTATTAATTATATGTATATAGATATTATTAATTGAACCTATAGTTATTATTAATTACATGAATAGATATGTTTAATACATATGTAGTTATTATTAATTATATATAGCTATTATTAATTACGTATAGTTATTATTAATTACATATTTAATTATTATTAATGACATGTAGTTTTTATTAATCACAAATAGTTTTAATTAATCACAAAAAGTTATTATTAAGTATATGTAGTTATTATGAATTATATGTTGTTATTTTTATTTATATATACCTATTATTACTTATATATAGTTATTATTAATGACATGTAGTTATTATTAAATACGTTTAATTATTCTTACTTAAATATAGTTATTAGTAAATATATATATATATGTACATAGTTAATTACTAAAATAAGTATGGTTATCACGAAAAACTATAAAATAAAACGGTTGCTTATAAATGAATCTTAAACACAACAAAAGAAGTTAAAAAAATGGTTTATCTTAAATTAATTCATTTTTATATTGTATTCTACTAATTAAATACAATTACAATCAATACAGTAAGTATCATGTTAAACACGGTAGAATATTACACTTGATGTGATTTTTCACAAAACGGCGCTACAAATCATCCAATTATTATTGTGATTATTATTTGTAGATACTGCTTTTTTACTTACCACAATTACTTGATAAACATTCTCCACCAGTAAGTAAAAACACCGTAAAAACAGAAAAACGCATATTTTTAACAAATATTTTTATTTTTTTCAAACCTAATTAAAATGATAATATAGAACAAGAGTCTACAAGTGTTTTGGCAAAAAATCAGTATCCAGCAAAATTATGGAGAATGTCTTCCATGGTTACTGTGTTTTTACTTACCACGACAGTATAGAACTTTCACTTTAAGAATAATAAAAAACACATATAAATCTTAAGTATTTATTTTTCCTTTATAGGAAATATCCCATAGTTTTACAAAAAAAGTATACAATTTCTATTTTTGTTGCATGTATGTTGGTAATTAATATAAGTACATAATGTGAGTAAATGAATATATATACATATTATTTAAGTAATATAGCAGCAAGAAAATGTATAATATGTAATGGAAATTTTGAAGTTGTATTAAAGTACGCAGTATATATATATACATATATATATACATATTATTTAAGTAATATAACAGCAAGAAAATGTACAATATGTAATGGAAATTTTAAAGTTGTATTAAAGTACGCAGTATATAAATATATATACATATTATTTAAGTAATATAACAGCAAGAAAATGTATATGTAACGGAAATTTTGAAGTTGTATTAAAGTACGCAGTATATAGTAATTAAGTTAAACAGATAGAAATAACAAAGATTTTATATAGGTAATATTTCAAAATTTAAATCACTCAGCCATAATGTTACTTCTTTTACATAGAGTGATATTTTATTTGAGTTTGAATTTCGTTTGTTAAAAGGTTGAATGAGGGAGGACCGACAAAACTGTCTAAAGTTTGAGAAGAATAAAACACGTTTATAGTCCATTCGGTTATTTTATTTTCGTTATTTTGGAAATTATTGTTGTTTTAAAGATATTTTCTGAATTCGGAAAATAAATAATTTACGAATAATAAATAATTTAGATATTTTGTACAATGTGTCTGTTGAAAATGTTATATTTCTATTGGACAACTTTTATAATGTGAAATATTACTTTTATAATTGCTTGGGTTAACAGACAACGAAGTGTGTATTTTTTAGTACTGATCTTTAAGTCATTTTTGGCCATTCGATTTAGAACTAATAAATTTGTAACCTTTATGGTATTTTGAGGGTACACCTATATATATATATACACGCATTTCAACAGCTTAAATATTCTGTGTTAATATTTGGTTTGATATTAAATAGAGAAAACATTACAACGAACTTAACTCAGTCTTAATTTTAGTCTTAAACCACTAACAAAGAGTACGGAAGTCAGGAAACAATATTACACTAAGGAGAAACCTATTGACAAATCAATATTCTTGTAAATAATGTGTATGTGTCAGTTTTAGTTTTAATAAAAATCAAAGGGAAAGGTTAATTACCTGACGATACAAAGGGTGAGCTATTTATAGAAATTGAATGCTAATTACCATTTTGTTTCGAATCGAATGTTCGATAACGTACAGGTAGACAAACAACGATAAATTTCGGTATCGAGTTCAACGTTTCAGTTTATCAGTGAATTTAGTATTTAAATCGAACATGTTATTTTCGATTGTTTTTTTTTTCTTTCTAAAGAGAAATATTTGAACCTATGAAACGGGCTTATTTTATTAATTGTTTTGTGTTTAATTAGTAACACTCCATTTCATTTTTTTTTAAATTTAATGTAAATCATATTTAATAATGTTATTATTAGGTTCTGCAAGTATTTTTAGTTGTTATTATTGTGACAGCTGTTTCGGCGTTTAAGGCCAGTTTGAAAATGGCATTAAACGCCGAAAGAGCTGTCACAATAATAACAACTAAAAATACTTGCATAACTTAATAATAACATTATTAAATTTGATTTACATTAAATTTAAAAAAAAGGGCTTATTTTAACTGTGTATTATCGATTACTTTTGTATTGTGTTATTAAATAGAAAGGTATTTGTCAATTAAATGCACATTTATTGATCATTCTCGTTGACAATAGTTTTGCAAGTGAATGACAGGAAGAGGTTATAATAATAATAATAATAATACTTTGACGATTTATATAGCGCCGTTTTTGTAAAAAATCACGTCAAGGGCGCTGAAAATCCGATGGATTATATTCATCGGATTTATTGACAATTCTGCCCGAACGGGTTCGAATGCTTGTCTCATTGCTTGTCATCTCATCAGAAGTAGTAGGACATGGATGTAACGGAATGGAATGGAAATCATTGTCAAAAGGTACACTTTCCTTCGATGAACTTTTCTCAATTGTGAGTCCAAACGAATTAAAAATTCTACTCCTTTCGGGCCAATTGTGTGTAGGAGGTTCGCCACATTTTCGCCGAATTTCCTTTTATTCGTTAAAGTTGTTTGCCATTATATAAATTAGAAATGATTATTTAAATCCCTTCCACTCATCCACCATATTTATAACAATCTGCATTTGCAGAATACGACAATTTGTTTCCCGTTACAAATTGTTGATTGTTGACTTGTTGACTGTTTTACTTCACTCACAATATTTTTTACAAAGACACATCTGACACCGTGATGTATTGTGGTGTTAGATAGAAATGTATTTATTAATGAAATTCACATTTATTGACCATTCTCATTGACAATCGTTTTACAATTCAATGACAGGCAGAGGTTATATATCAGGGAAAATCTTAGGAGTAGTCATAGAGTTATTATAATACATAATACCAACAATTACGAAAAACTGTGACTGTAGATAATCATTTTATTAAACGTTAAGAGTGTGGCTTAGCTCTTAATTATTTTTTAACGTTTTTCCAGTAAATCGTCATATATTATATATACTATACCTAATATACAGTATTGTTTAAGTATTGTTTTAAGTCATGAATGACTTATAACTGCTACAAAAAAAAAGTTACGTAACATCAAGATCGATATTGTCATTAAAATGAGAGTGAAAATATTCATTTTTCTTTTTAATTAAAAAATATAGCGGTATTAGGTAGGAACGATTATATAATAGCGGGATTAAATATTCTCTCTATTCTCAGAAACCTATATCTTTAGCTGTTTAAGACATATTCTGATTAAAGAACTCCTTAGAATTACTTACTTTTGCATTATGTTAATTTATAATTCAATATGGTATAATAGAATGTGGTGGTGCCCATAAAACTCATACACAATCCCTCTATATTAGATAAAAAAAAAAAATAATAATTTCTTCAACATATGTGTAATTATTTTATGGCATCATTATTATTATAATTAATAAGAAGAACTATGTTCACACCATATTTTTTATACATAAATATCTACATGTTTCAGAAGCAAAGCTTCCCTCATCAGGATAAACAGTATGCAAAAAAATGAAAAGCATAGACAAATAATAAAAATTTAAGAATAGACAAATTACAAACATTAACAATAAGTGAAGAAAGTAGGTAAATAATTACTTAAAAGTGTAAAAATAATTTTAAAATTTAAAAAATTATTATGTTATATAAAATAATAAATTTACATTAGAAATTTAAAATAGAAATGTTTTTTATTATTAATTTAAATAAAATAACAAGACATATAAAATAAAATAATAGATGTTGTTATTAAAATGTATATTAATAATATTCTAATTACAGTTAATGTGAAAATAAATTTGAGGGAAGCTTTGCTTCTGAAACATGTAGATATTTATATATTAAAAACAGCGGTATAAACAAAGTACTTCCTATTAATTATATAATATTAAAATAATATTTTAGAAAATCATTTTTATATCCTTAAAAACTCATATTTAAACAATTTGAAACAAGAAAATTATATACCTTCTCCGTTATTACACTACGCAACTTTACAAAATTTACAAACTTGGGAAAAAGATATTGTAAATAAAACTGAACAATTCAGCACAAAAAATCTAAAATACAAGCAAAAATACGTCTGACCAATTTCAACACGCAAAAATAGGTCTGACCGATTTTAACACTCAAAAAAAACATTAGGTCAACAGAACTAAAAATATCTAGGAATAAAATTCTTTAATAAATTGGAAATACCAGAAAAGATAAGATTCGGTAATTCGTACTGAAAACTCCCTCCCGCATAATATTATGTTCTATATTGATAACGGTACAATTAGTATAATCTATTTTTAGCCAAATGAATTACCTACAACCCGAATGTTAAAAAAATAAATTAGCATTCGTTGTGTAACATCAAAATACAGATAGGTTTAGTATGGAAGGATGACTGTGCTTCACAATATTAATTTTGACATAATGCAATTTTTTCCGCTGTAACCGTTTTTTAATATAATACCTAGCCGACATGTTTCATGAATACTAATGCCTTCCGTTATCCCACGCATTAGAGGAGCACAATAATATCTGCACGGGAGGAAGTAAACTAATTCATATTAAAAATTCTTTTAGTTATCCACGCGTAATGAAATTTAATGTTCTATATTACGTGGTATATCCAGTCAGTCAGTATCCACATCAGATCACATTATCAATTCACAGTTTAGCAATATTGTGACATTTGTGAAGGACAAAACTTGAATATGTAATTCACTGGTTTTACTAGCCGACTTTGCTTGAGTGTCAGCATATTAACGGAACAAACAGCAGTTTTATATTATATTTAAATTGATATTTTCAAGTCGAATCTGAAAATATAGCGTTTTCCTCGTATTCCGGACAGAAAGTCGTAAGTACTTTATGACACTGGAGCTCACCGTTTAACAATTTATGCTGCTTCAGACGAACGAGTGATTTTTCCTTAATTAACGCTGCGAAAAAAATAAAAATAGCACCAAATTCGCGCAATCCAAATATTTTTTTTGTATCCAAGAATTTCTTGAAGAACAGATAGTTGTAAAAATAACTGCGCGGTATGTAAATAATGTAATGTAACTGGGTAGCGTAGCGTTCGACCTGGTAATACTGGTGGTTCCCCATTTATAGAAGGAGGCAGGCAGGAACATTTGATGCTCCGTTCGTACGATTTTGAACTCGTTAGAGTTACTTGGTGGTCCGTGGTGATTGTTTTCGGGATCCGGTTTTTTCTGGTGCGTTCTGAAAATGAATCAAAACAATTTCAAGAAAGGGTGCTCTTTCCTATGCCTACAGAGACAGTGTTTTATCAAGGACCGAAGTTTTCGGGTGGTTTAAGGTATTTTCAGAAGATAAACGTCCCAACAGAAGGCTTTAAACTGCAAGAACTGATGAAAACATCTAGAGAATACGGGTTCTTGTACGTTCTGATCATAGTGAAGAATGATCAAAGAACACATGGATTTGGATCACAACCGGATTTTGGTAAATGAATTGGAATGCGGTAAAACTGCGCGAAAATGGTTCCGAAAAACATTTTCCAGGATCAAAAGGACAACAAGGAGGGAGAAGTGTCATGACTTTTTGAGGCGGGTTGAAAATGAGCTACATTTTCTGGAACGTGTTATTACTGGTAATGAGTCTTGAATTTTTGAATACGGATTTGGACGGAAAGAAAATATTTTGAGATGAAGGCGATTCCAGGATTGCTATAAAGAGTAAAAAAAATGTCTCCAGCGCTGTGTCTTCGCTAAGCGATTACTTTGAAGGAGACAATGTGGAATTGTAGTTTTTATAAATAAATAAAAAAATTAGGAAAAAATCAGTTTCTTGAGCATAATCATAAAATTTGTTTTCATATATTTTTAATGTTTCTCTTCAATAGAAGCGAAAACGTGCGTTTACTTTATTAACATAGATTGATACACACACTGAAGAAATTTCAAAGTAGTAGTTTCTAATTATGTTCAATGGGTATACATTTCAATGATTTATTCTTTTTTTTTCGATAAATGATTATTTTTTAAATATTACCTACCACCTTATTCAACTACTTACGTGTCATAAAGTTGCCATTTCATTTTGCGAAAGTCGCGCTGAGCTTTTGCCAAAGCTTAGCTGAGCTGTTACCAAAGTGAGCACAATTCAGTCGCAAGTTATTCGAGCAATCGCGCCACGCTTCTTCGCTTTAAAAGCGTTCGAAGAAATCTCACTCTGGTATTTTTCTTCCTGTCAAAAGTGCCACTTTTCACAGATCTCTGGAATGATAAAAAGAGGTATTCGGTTAGCATGCGAAGGAAGATTGATGTGTTTGAATCTCGTTGAGAATTGTGGAGATTACAAATAAAATACCATCTCCGTCTGACAGCGGTAAGCACATCTCTGCACCCAAGTCGCGGGTTCAAACACCGGCGTGGGAAAGATAAAATATTTCAATTATTTCGATTCAAATGACCGGTTAGTGGTCAGATGTTCCTAATCGTCGAGTTCCCATCCAGGCGTTGCGAATTCAATTCTTTTCTAGTTAATCATTATATCCATCAGAAGTAAATGACTTATAATGTGTGTGTTTTTGAGGTTCTCGGTCCTTTCTGAATTAACCTGTGTTTTCGTAAACCGATTTCGGTAAATCAGTGCAATTAGTTTTACTTTGCGATTTAATTTTACCTCCTTCCATTATAAAGTTGTGCTTGTTTTAAAATATATAATTTAAGACTCATTCAAAATATATTTGCTGGTTGAAAAAAGCACATAAAACTAAGTATTTGGGATGAACCGAGAGGACCAAGACGTAACAGTTGTGTAAAATGATTTATTGTGATAGATTTAATAATAATAAATATCCCGAGACAGCACTCAAACCATAAGATAAGATTTTCACATATTACTACTATTTTTTCTTGTCAAACAAATGAATATTTATTGCTTCAGATTTCTAAGATTTTGTTTATTTACGAGTAGGAATAAATTCAATCCTTATTGATACCTAGAATATTACTTCGTAACTGTAGACTGCATAAAGGGTACACTTGAAGTAATTAATAGTTTTGGAATACAAATTCCACAAGCTTTAAAAACAACAGCAAAAAACGCAGTAGAAATTATTATTTCATATTATCGCTTTCACTAAGAACTTACTCGTACCTATTAAATGCATTTAAAAGCTAACGTTTCTCGAAATTCTTTCCAACACTGACGTACAGTATATAACAAAGGAGAAAAAATCTGCGAAATGATATTTCAATTTTTTTAAATCTTTATCTCAGTTGTTTATTATTTTTTGTCGGTTTTAACCCATTCTGATGTATTTAGCTCAATTTTGTAGTCTGTAGGTACAATCGGTAGGTACTTTATAGTATTTCAGAGGAGTGTGCTTTGTTCGCACACAGTTATATTTGAATAGAATATTCATGAAGAAGCAAGATGAGATAAGAAGAAACAAGGAGAGGCTATAAGAGGCAAGAAGAGGCAATAAGATAAAAAAAATGACCATTAGAAGGAAAGAAGAGTCTAGTAAGAGGCAAGTAGATGCAATAAGAGACCAGAAGAGGCAAGAAGAAGCCAAAAGAACTAAGAAGAACCAATAAGAGGCAAGACGAGCCTAAAATAACCAATAAGAGACTTAAAAAGCCAAATTCTTCGAATAGGCGCCCATCCTAAATTCCAATATTGACATATTAGGTTGTCATGTATACCGGTCGATTAAGCACCAACCTCCTTCCCATCCACAGAGCACGTGTTTCAAGTCCTTACAAAACAGTGCTCCATGGTGTACCGGTCCCACCGGGACATGAGTGCTCCCGGCTGGGGTGGTACATTCGTATCGTATCGTATCGTATGTATATCTATCTATTCCCCTGCACTGGCCTTGTCATAATATATTTGATTTTTTTTGCTAATTACGTTTTCTTTTTTTTTCTTTCCGTGTGTAAGAGAGCTTGTTTTATAATTTTAAATCTTTCATACATTAATTTATATTTTGAACCTACGAGTACATTTCTATCATCTAAATATTATATTAATATTTTGACCGGTCAGTGACTGCGTTAGCATCGCGTCTGAGTCCCAACCAGGCATCATGAGTTCAATTCCTCGGCTGGCTAAGTCCTCTATCACAATACATGCAACATTTTTGCTTACTGTAATGGTATTAGGATATTTAAAAATATTATTAACCAGAGAGTGTTTGTATTTCTTTTTAAAAAATGTGTAAATTGTTAAACATCTAATTAATGAACTTCGATGCATCGGTATTGAAATTAAAAATGATTATTCCATCTTTGCACAAGCCACATTTTCTGCTTATAGATGGTACCAAGAAGAAAATAATTTCAGATTCATTGTAAGCCGAAAATGTTTGTCATATTGTCTATTAAAAAATGAGTAAATTTCAATAATTATATGTCATTATTTCTCAGTACCACCATTCTGAATAAAACGGTGTTTCAAATGGCTTAAGATATGCTTAGTGAACAGATCTGAATATTCAGTTACTTTGAAATGACCAAATTATCTACACCCTTCAGCCTCACAACGTTCCCCTAGCCTCACAACGTTACCATAATTCCATTGGCTCGGGTCGGACTAACGTATTGTACTCGTATCACGTTAAAAACAAAATCGTGGTTGTATTTCTGTAAAAATGACTAATTTGATTTTCACTAATTTGTATTTACGTTTTAATGAAAATTAATCATCGCTTAACCTATTTATTTGTCTACAGGTACTCATTTATTAGAGCTGTTCGAGTGCTATAAATTCTTTTCAGTTTTCCCGTAACGTTGTTGAATGAATGTCGACACGTTAAAACACTCCAGCGGGAATATTCGTACAAAACTCATAGGCTATAAGCTATCACAATTCTCACAATCTCAATGAAATACTACATTATATTGCTTCAAATGTATAATTTCAGATGAGAACTCCAGAGAAGTTAAACGTTGGATTCATATTAAATGGCAGTGCTAATTTACCCTCTTGATTTATGATATTTATATCGAATATTTTATTTCGCAGACAGATCTTTTATTAAATAAGATCACGTGCTGCGGACCGGTTCACTCTCACAGAGATCGCCGTTTAATTAAGTCTTGACACAGAACGAGAAGATATTATGATTTCCTAAGATTTAGAAGGGGTCTTAATTAATATATTTGTTAAGGTGTTATTGTTACTTCGTGACTCAGGCTCCCCGGAGAGCAGCACACTGAGAGCACTGTTAGTAACTGGCAGTTCCTGTGAGATTCTTGTAATAATGGATAATCATTTATCAAAAAAATAAACCTCCAGTGTTCACTGGCACTTTGTATTGTTGCTAACATTACCAGAGCTTGCGGTTAGAGACAAAGCCGTGAAAACGGTATCCGGTCGTACGTCGATGTTTGTTTGTTCGATGTTTGTAGAAAGAAAGCGATTGTTTGCGCCGCCGCCGCGACGGAAACATGAAAGACCTAGTGAAAGACCACCATTCAGAATTGAAACGTTGCTTGAAATGGCTTTTAGCCGTGTTTGGTGACCGGATCTGAATACCCAGGTATTTCCTCAGCTTCCTCTTCCCCTTCTCCTTCCCCTCCCCAATACCTTCAGCCTCACAACATTCCCCAATTGGGAATGTCATAGTCTCACTGGCTCCAGACGGTTGGAAGCAGTTGGGACTCTTGTCCTGTATTCATGTAAAAAAAATATATATATATTTTTATACTAGACTTCATACAAAGTAACTATACTCCATTGGTCACCATGAAACAGGCAGCCGCCTAGTATGGTGATATAATGTATCTACCCATGAAAATGTCTCCATTTAATATAATGTATTTTATAAATAAAAAATTTAAAAAAGAAACGTTACTTTACTTTTTTTTTATACCTGTAATTTGATACTCATTTTCAAAGTTTTAATGAATGAAATTACTTATTTAATGATTTAATACGTTATTAAATTTAGGTAAATTACTTAAGTTCTTTATAATTATTTCTCATGCTGTACTTTGCTATCGGATACAAATAACAAAGCTTCATAATAAAGCCTCAAATTAAAAGTTCTAATTAAGGTTAATGGTAATTTTTGTAATTACATTTAATAATCCCATTATTCTACGTTGTATGTAAATGATTTAATTTAATGAATTGTCAAACGTAAGGAGCCCGCCCACGTAAATTAACGTTTTTGGTATAAAGAAAAAATCCTTTTTTTTAAGTCATTGGATTTGTGTATGATGGTCTACAATATTCAAATCCTCGCAATATGAAGATGGTAATATTTTTTAACGTTTTAATAAAAGGGCTCTCAAGTTTATCATGACAAAGGAAGTAGCCCATCTTTAATATATTATCATGAGATAATAACGAGAGAAAATTAACAATGTATGGTATTTTCTTCCGGACTACGTATCTGATGTTGTATAATTATTCTAGTATCAGATCTTGTACAAGTAACAACATAATGATAAGGAATATGATTTACGTATTTAGTTTAACTAATTCATTGTGCGAACCAAAAAAGAGCGACATATAAATAGGTTTTGATGTACGTGCTTGGAATGTTCAAAATAATAACATCCTAAAATTGTATCAGCGTTTCGTACGTGTTATTTCTGTATACGACAGGGTGGCCAAATATTAACTTGACAATTTATGTTGGTCGCCATTTCGTTTTGATACAACTCTGACAGTCAATCGGAATGGATGTGACAAATTTCAAAATGCGTCGTTATTATTTACATTTTGAATAGAATGTTTCCAGACCGATTAATCTCTAACGATGACACTGACTGGCAGCCAGATCTCCAGCTTTAAGCGCTCCAGACTGTGTGGGAGACTATGAGGATAAGCTAACGTCGATTGAACAAGTGTAGAACAATATTACAGCGACAGTAATCGTCGAAATACCGCGAAAGAGTTCAGATTCGGGCGGTATTTCGAATACATGTATATATCATAGAAATGCTGTAGGAAGACTTTGCAATTATAAGTTTAGATTACCGAACCGTAAGAGAGCGGGCTTATACTCGTATGCAGCTTTTTGGTCGGCATTATTCCATTTTGTTATTTTCACTATTTATTTTTTTAGTTTGTGACCAGTAGATTACCAAAAATCTCATGTAAAATTCAATTGACACAGTGAATTTTGATGGGGCAACATTTATTAGTTGTCATTAAAATAAATTGCACACCCACAACTACGCTATCGTAAGACAAAATATGTTAAACTGGGATAATGGATTTTATGCATGGTCATTATTATCATAAGATATTGATTTGTAAATTCAAATTTGAATATGGATGTTTTCTAGTATTTTGAGCTAGAAAAGCTCTGGCACTATTATGGCTTAACAAAATTTAAAAAAAAAACAACCGAAGTGCATCCTAAATTCCATTATCTCCGTCTAACATATTTTGACTTAAGAGGAATATGCCAGCCAAAAATATTTGCTACGAGCTGTGTGCCTTATGTCACCACGAATATAGGTAATAAGCATAAAATTCGCTTGGCAAGCGGAGTCTAGAAATGTTTTTGTAAGCTCAGTAGGTGGATTTATATTTATTTTGTGAAGAATTGTGTAAGAAAAATAATAATTAATCATGGAATCCTTCACAAATAAGCTAAGCTATATTTAGCGATTATTATTAAAAACTTGTTTCTTACGTGCATTTTTTACAGTGTAATTAATTTATTTATTATAATTCTTAATTAATTCATAATAGAATTTCTAGGAAAAGGTTCAATTTATCCAAATCTTTTTTTTGGTTTTCATAATGTAAACCGATCCGTAGTATAGAATAAACAAAATAGTGATTTTACTGATGGCTTCGCCTTAAGGCGGTGTAGTTGCGGGAACGTAAAGTGTGAAGAAACACTTAACTTTTATGTGATGACATATTAAATGTACGTCTTCATTACTCCTTCTATCTCGACTTTTACTTATTTTATTGCCGTAGTTACCGAGGTAACCTGTTATTTATGTAGGTACATCTTAAAGATTAAAATTTCCATAACGAAGCATTAATCAATACCGACTTTGATGGTACAACTATATTGTGTGTTCTTTTGGTATGTGATACTGTTATATATACGAGTATTTCCATATTAAACTTTGACATAATATCTGTACCTTAGAGGTGAAAGTGTGGAAGTCACGTTTACTATATTGGCGGGAAAGCAGGTTTTAAGATTTAATTTGCTTAATCAAGTACTGGATTAGGGGTGATTTTTCTTCTGGAATTTATTAACGGTTTATTTTTCAACAGTTGTAAACCAATATATTACAGAGATTACAGATGTAGAACATATGAAGGTACAATCCAGCAGAAATGGTCAAAAATATACATAAATAAGTAATGCCAATAACAAATAGTAGAAGGAAGTACATTACGTGTGTTATATTAATGATTTAAAAAAATTCCAAATATATAATCTGTATCGATCATTCGGGAGATGACATTATTATATTACGATGGTACAAATACAAAAGGTTGAAGTGTACAAAGGTCATAGAAACAGTTTTACAACTGTTTTGTGACATGGGTCAAAAGATAAACTTTACTGTCTGTAAGTGACGTTAAAAATGTCAACGCTCAAAGCAGCATCGTTAAGCAGTCGAGTCGATCTGTTGATTGGCGCGTTCTGATAAGCAGAAATTCTCACTTTCGAAGCATAAAAACTCCATGAGATCTCCCACGAGTATATGTCTTAGAAATGTATAAGTTAACCTCCTTCAACATAGATAGATTGCATATAGTTCCAGAAGTTAACTTTAAAACGTGTTTACTGAAAAATATTTTGTCAGTGGACTTCTATGTTGTTAATATCAAGTATTTCTGTTAATAACGATGATGGATATAGGAATGGATAATATATATTTTCGATGCTACGAACAAATGCTTCATACGTTTTTCATATTGCGATTCCATTAGTAAGCGATTTCGCATTGAGGAGAACAAATTCAAGCATTTTGTTGGCACGGGTAACAATGTCACATATGCAGGATTTGAAAAAGAGATTTACCTCGAAAATCTCGCCAAGTTCCCTAATCTCATGTTTGAGTTTTTTTTTTTTTGTTCGTGTGGCAGGGGAACAGCAAAGTGTCTTTGGATCTCGTACATGTGACGACGCTGCATTTCTGGATGATGAATGGTAAGTTGTTCAGTTTTGACCATTTGACGAGAGGATCGAGATCTTTCTGCGGAAGAATGGAATGGAATGCGATGTGACTTTGATAGTTCTAAAAAAATTGACATTGTCAGCGAAGAGAGATTATTATGAGCGTTTATAACAAACAGATCGTAAATTTGTGATAATCGTGACATTCATAACTCCCTTTTTTATAAAAGTGGACTTTCACACTTTCAGCTTTAAGGTACTAATATCATGGGTGTATAATTTCCGATTTGCGTCCTAGCTGTAAGGGCGAGTCCAAATAATACCAGTGGGAATTCTTTTTAAAAATCTGGCGAATTTTTCATCCGTCTATCTGAAATATTTTCATATATACCTCATAACCTTTATTTGCCACATGTCTGCATCCATCTACGAAAATACGTTGTAATCTCAGTTGTTTTGGAAATTCGGAAAAATCTTCATTTTTTCTCTAAGCACGCTTTTCGTCTGTTTTTCACTCTAAATTGTTATTGTTGAGTCTGTTTTTGCTTCTTAAAAAATAAGTAGAAAATATTTCACAAACAAAGATTCATGAATACCTCTCAAATAACCCGATAAAAAATTCAATTTTGTAAAATAATAACAAAATCCCTGAACAACAGTGTACCCACAATGGAAAAAAGTCTCTGGAAAAACGTTATATTCCGGTATATTTTTTTATGTGTAAAAATTACTTTCAAAATAAAATTAAAAAACGTTAACACATAGGTATATATTTTAAATTTCTACGTAATGCTCGAATAAATTCCTATTCAATTTTGATCCCCAATTATTTACCCCATGTTAACAGTGTTCTGAATAAAACTCCATTAGGAGAAAATATTTGCTTCAACCGTCTACCATACATTTTGGATTTCGTGAAAGACCAGAAATGAGACATTCATTTAGTTCATAATATTGTTTCACTCACCTCTTATTCATTGTTTGAAAACCTTTCTCCTGTTCTAACATATTTAATGTTTTTTAGTGGGACCTATTCATTCTATTAAATATTGGAGCATATTAAGCATGAATATTGAACGCGTTAAAATTACCCATATTTAGTTGCTCTGATTTTGAAATATATCGATAATATGAATGCTAACTTTTCAGAAACTGATGCAGATTGAAATTTATTAAAACGGAATAAAACGATGTTAAGTACATATCTGATTCCTCCTGTGATGCAATATTCCATCATATATTAAAAGCATTATCAAAACCGATAAATATTTAGCAGCTTCGATGACATTCAAATAAATGTATTCATCTCGGAAAATGAAACAGGAGATTTTTTATGGTGCCTGAAAATTTTCAGCATCTTTTAGATACGTCGGTTATTACCCGGTGAGATCAAATGAACCATATCAAATCCAACTAGTTGCAAATAAATAATTACACCCAACATTGCCATTGCTATGGAGCTTTGCATTATTTGAAAGGTTTCTTTTGGATACGATTGTACCGCTCCTGTAGCTAACGGTAGTCTTGTGATGGTACGTCAGGGAGCACTTTATTTTGGGGACAATGAACACCTGCTCTCGAATCACCCTACTGTTTTTAATCAACCTGTATAGATACACAATGTAGTGTTAATATAATGTAAAATATACAGGAATCACGGAAAAGGTGAGCGTTAAGAATCATTGTTTCCTAGCAAAAAATCCTTTCACATTGCTCGAACGGTCTGGTTACAGTTATTCTAGCCTTGTATTGTTTCATTACTCCTACCTATTTTGATGATTTACTTTTAAAATTAATTGCTAATATATAGTATTTTTAATTTTGTATATATAGTGCTAAACAATTAACTAACTAACTAACTAACAATCACGCTGTTTCCCTGCAAGGGTGGGCAGAAATAACGGACCGCCAAACAACTCAATCTTGGCATACACTTTTTACTTCATTCACATTCATACATCGTCTCATACATCCACTTCTATTATTCCGACTTCTGACCCGTTGACAACGATCCTAAATAAAAAGTATTAAAAAAAACAGGGTGCGATTGTTAGATTCTGATCGCGTCATTTACTATTTTTCTTAAATGTTCCTCTAATGGATATTATTTGATGTTTATAAAAAAAATACATATTTCATGTTTTGTACTTATTCCAAAAGTTTTTCGTAATACCCGACTATTTCCTTCCATTCCCTTAATGCTTTGTCGTAGTACCTCACACCAAATTTCCAGGAGTTTTTCCACGTAAATATATGTCTAGCTGTTTCGATAAAAATGTCAACTTCACCCCGTGAGCTCATAAAGTCTAAATTCCTTGAAAAGATTCAAATGCAAATGCGGTATTATCGTATGATTCTTTGGAGAATACATAAGCAATATATCTTTTTTATTACGTACTTATAGCTTCAGCATTTTAAATTGTGTGTGAAACCAAGATACAGCGGAAAACAATACATCATTCTAGGTAACACAAATGTGAAAAAAGAAACTTTGGAAAATTTCTCTTTTTACTATGCAGCTTGTAATGCTATCACATATACGTAATCTTAAATGGTAACTTTGACTAATAAATATTTGCATTTGATATCTCAACGAAATAATTACATTCAAGAAATCACCATTTAATAATCCTTTCTTTTGAAAACAAATAAATTAGAAAATTATTCCCTCGGTTATTCAGACCATTGATGTTAAATACCAGTTAAGACATAAACAAAAGTCTTCATAACGAATCCCAACAATTTCGTAAAAGTTAGGAAAGAGAAATGTTCTTTGTTGACTACAGCTTAAATCTTCTTAGTTTACAAGCTTTAATCGTTTTTGTTTGACGACGAACGATGTGGCGTAGCGGTAAGAGCGTTGACTCTCGGCCCAAAAAATCGTAGATATCGGGTTCAAAGGCTAAGAATCAATTTGGTCTTTTCAAAATCATCAAAAACAATTTTATATTTTTACGTGAAGTTCAAAATAGACACCGTGTTTCCCTTAGATCAATATTGCTCTTTATCTTCCTGTACGCATAAAAAATAAATCGCGTATGATAAATGTGCATCTGTATGTCAAGATGAAGTTTTTAAACCTTATATCTTCTCTGCTCACCCCTGCGGAAGAACGTCAAAAGGGTAAAAGTAAGCAGGTATGTAAACAGGTAGAATCATAGACTCTCTCAGGGAACAGAGTAGGAACATAATGTTTTATACATATTTATTTACAGAAGCGAGGCATTCTTACATACTTAGACAAGAAAATTGAAGCTGAAATGCCAAAAAAATACCGTTTGGTCAATTCATAGTTTCAGTACCATTCATTTGAGAATTTGAATGCAAAAGGAAAACGTTTATAGGTACATCTTAACTATAAATCAGTACCTACATACCAGTGGCGTGTAGTCCATAAAGGCTGAAATGCTGTGCCTACCCTGAGAAAAACGTATCATTAAAAGAAATTAAAATACTTTTAAGAAATACTACAAATATTTGATCAAAACGTATTTTTTTCATGAATTTAATAAGGAACTTGTTTACTCATTTATTCAGGTGAACACAACAATCAGTGAAAGATGGTAATTAAATAGCTATTTTCTCAATATTCAATGCACAATAAATCATACCCGAAGTTGAAAAACTACACAAAGCCTTCCTTTGATCATAGAGCAATGCACGCCACTGCTACATATATAAATATGTATATAAACATAGCAAAATCTCTTGAATGGTGAACTTGGAAGGTTTTTTTTTCTGTCAACGCAAATATTTTCAACTCGCGGCGTTATTTCCATCATGAACTTAGTTTCAACATTTACAGAAAACAGCTTTGAAAAATTGTTGGAAAGAGTATGTGCAAACTTGGGTTAGGCCGGGCACATACTCGTACAGGGCGGCCAGTGCAAACACTTTGCTCACTATCTTCTGTGAGAGGGTCACAAATGAAGGATTTTTTCTCACACTCTTTTTTAAAATTGTTCTCGATTATAATGCTATCGGGAATACATTACTATTATTGCGTCATTACTGTAGTTTTTTTTTTGTTGAAATGTCTTAAAACTAAAAAATTTATAATCATTTTTTCCCCAAAAAATTTATGGAGACCTGAGTGGTCAATTGGCTAAAAAGTTTCCAGTCTATTAGAGTTTCTTATAAGGTGTGCATGCTATTTATTTTTAACAAAACAATATTATTACTCAATTTATTTTTTATAACCTATTGAAGTTTGTAAACCTCATCGTAATATTTAATCATTGAAGAAGATAATATTAACACATCCCAATTGAACCACGAAACCGAAAAAACAACAGAAATTAAAAAGATTTCAGTCGCATCTGGGACTCGAACCCAGGACCTAACAGTTCAATTTACGCCAATAATACAGAATTTATAAAAAATGTAGGATAATATTAACAAATCTTGAACTTGAAGTATGATATCGGTGTAAATGGCGTAAATTGAACTGGTCTCATTAGCTACGTTGGTTAAGCGATTACCACGGATAGGTAGAGGTCCTGGGTTCGAGTCCCAGATGCGACTGAAATCTTTTTAATTTCCGTTGTTTTTTAGGTTTCATGGTTCAATTGGGATGTGTTAATATTATCTTCTTCAATGATTAAATATTATTACTATTATTTCGGGTATAATGATATTGTTACAGAAACTATTCTTAATTCAAAATCAGCTAAAAATAAAGGAATACGGAAGTCAACTTTCTATTAAATCTTTAAAAAATATCAACTATATCTATTTCACCCCACGCACGAGCAAACCAGAGTGATGGATACTCTCAGTATTAAAAGTGGTGAAAGAACACGATTAAGATTAGAAACGTTGCGTAAAATGGTTTTAGTCAAGTTTGATGACCAGATCTGATTATCCAATTACTTCTTCTCCCTCATCTCCTTCCTCTCCCCATACACCCCAGCGTCACAACAAATTCCCAATAATTGGGGATATCATAGTCTCCACTGGCTCCAGTGGCTGGTACTAAAGAAAAACTACAATAGTAACGGAATAGTAGGAACACATGTACATATTTCTGATGGCAATACTATTAAAAATATATATATTAAATAAACAGACTGAAAAAATTCCTTCATCTGTGACCAAGTCTTTTTTCGTTCCTGTGTTGGTTTATTTAATACCATGCAAATTAGCAGTTTTCACCAGATAAGTTAAGTGCAGCTTTATGACACGGTTGTCTAACCTTTTCTCCAAAGCTGATGAGAATTCATTTTGATTATATCTGGGTTTTAGCAAAAGGCGTGTAGGTACTTTATCTCATTAAAGGCAACACTCCGCCTGGTTCAAACAAATTTCCGCTTTTCTGCAAAAATCCCGCGTCTAATCTAAAACGATTTTTCTGCTGGCATAACGCGGTTACACTGTAGGCACTGTTACACGAAAATTATCGCCCTCTTAAGTGTGATAGGCAAATCTTTACTATTATCTTCATATGGGGTGGAGAATTGCTTCTAGAGAATATAATTAACTTTTTATAGCAACCTGCTTAGCATCATTGTTGAAAATGTCCTAATTAAGAATATTAATCATAGTATTTTTAGTTTTTTCAATAGATATATAATTATTTTTTGGCGTCATTATTAATAAAATTAATATGAAGTATTTTGTTCACACCACTTTTTTAATATATAAATATCAAGGTATTTAATGTTTATTGTATATCCTGATGATCAAAGCTTAGCTTTCAAAACATGTTGATATGTATATATTAAACAGTGATGTAAACAAAATGCTTCATATTATTTTTTTTATATTATTTGTAATTTATTTATATCTGTAATTGAGATATTTATTCCTCGTTTTTTGTTTAAAGTATTGATCTTTATATTATTATTTTTTAAAAATAGCAAGATACAGATGATAAGGTCTCGCTAAGTCAAACAATGTGGTTTGGTGCTGACAAGCCATATTAAGAGGAACGCCTGGGAAGCATGTTTCATACAAAACTTAATTTTGGATTTGAGGCCAAAATACTCACGATCTAATGATCTTTTTTCATAAAAAAGTATATTAAATATCTAGTACGGATGAGAAGTTATTTATTTATTTTTTATTTACTCTATGAAATGTACGCCATTAAAGTTATTGATTTTTCGCGATTTTAGAGGCACCTTTAACAATTATTTGGGGGCTAACGGTGATTTAAAAAAAGTAAGTAGACGGGGTAACCGTCTACTTTGAAAATACAATGAAATATAAAATAAAAAATATATTAAAATAAGCATTATGATGAACTTTAAATTAAATTAAAAACGACCAATGTAATTTAATATATCGACCCGAAAATGTTTTTTTTTTATGTTTTATTTTTATATTTTTATTTACGTAATTATATTTACGTAGCAAATACGATAATTTAAAAAAAAAAACAATAAACCCGCAAATAATTTACTAAGTTACCTCTAAAATTCTGAAAACTGATCTTTTTCATGGCATATACTTCATAATTTAAAAAAATAAAAATACTTCTCATCCGTACTAGATATTTACTTAACCTTTAATTTAAAAAAATATATATATCATTCAGTTTGGATCGGTATTTTGGCATTAAATCCAAAATTAAGTTATGTATGAAACAGGCGTTCCTCGTAACTATAATTTACATGTGTTTTTTTTATTCATTTTAATTTTCATGTTATGACCGAATATATCGAAATGTATGAAAGAGCATTGATAGAAAATGTACATATATTAATATCCCCCATTCAATCACCATTCTAGTTGACATTCACATTATCAATTTTTTTCTCTCGGATAACCATTTTTCAATGCACATTTTTTTAAGGATGACATTCATTCCCAGGTTACGAATAAACTGACAATATTTAAAAATCTCCTACTAGCTTCACAGTAACCGGAAGATATCGGTTGTATCATGGTGGAGGACTTAGCCGGCCGAGGAATTGAACTCACGACGCCTCGGTGCAATCCATACGCGATGGCAAGTCAGCCACTGACCGATCTGTATTTAACCCTGTTCATAGAGTTACTTACTAATAATTAAGTAGTCTTAAATAACGTGGTAAACGGTGTGACCTTACGATTAATTAATTGAATGATTAATATGCGTCCGAAAGAATTAATCGAGACGAATATACGCCAATTGAAAACATGTCTGAACAGTAATTGTTTGCATAGCTGTTATTAAAGTTTTTCTGACGATCTCCGTGGTGGAGTGGGACCCATTTTGTTACGAATTCAAAAGTCGCTGATTCGAAAACAGCCAAATTAAAAAAAGTTCAACAACCGACTAATACAAAAAAGTACTATTTTTTCATTTTCAAAACTATGCGTTTTGTATTAAATTCACTAGAATATGGGCAGGATCACGTAGTAGAATAGATACACTTTTTTAATATAATACTTTTTTTTAAATTATGTGAGTATCTCAGAAGAGTCTCTGCTGCTCCCAACCTTCTGAAGCCAGTGAGACTATGGCATCCCCAATTAGGGTATTTGGAGAGGGGAAGGAGATGGGGGAGAGGAAGGTGGAGAAGTATCCGGCTATTCAGACCTAGTCACCAAACACGGCCAAAGCTTTTTCAAGCAAAGTTTCTATTCTGAATGGTAGTTTTCACCAAGACGATACTGAAATAGTCTTCCACTCTGGAACGTGACTAACGCACGATGTGAGAGATTATTGATAACATTCGCGGGACGAGTCGTTTTCGGTTTCATGAGCTTTTTGACAATAATATTGATCGTTTTGCATAATTTACGTATTTCTGCAAAATTTTATCCTATCCGTTACGAGGGTATTCGAGTAGTATTTACGTAAATTCTGCAAGACGATCAATATTATTGTCAAAAGCCCACGAAACCGAAAACGACTCGTCCCGCGAATGTTACCCATAATCTCTCACGTTGTGCGTTTGTCATGCAAAATTGGTAATCTTTATTTTTTCTTCAATAAATAATATAAACCCCTTTTCGCGTGGGTTCGAATTTACATACCAAAGTAAAACCAACATGTCCGGATTATATTATATGTTATTACAAGATAGAAAGGTACCAAACCATTACAGATCATCAGCAAAAATATTAAAATACCTTACGTTGGAGAAAATTGAAGAAACCTCAAAATGTTCGTGGAGAAATTTACGAATAATGTAATCTATTTTCAAAATTAGATACGGCGATGTTTTAAGAATTAAACGCATGATATTTAATAATATAATATTAATACCTATATTCATATGTGAAGGCGTTATTGAATTAGAATATGAATAATAAAATTGTCTCTTTGTAAATCACAGAATCTCCGTTCTGAGAGTACAATAATTAGTCACAATACATACGTTTTGAGGATTATTTTTGAATTTCAAAATTTATAAACTTCTTTGAAAACCCATTATGACACTTATGTGAAAATTTTATCCGAAGATTATATGAATTTACATTTTTAAATTATGTTATCGAGTTACGAGTCAGCACTCAGAATGACGCTAAGCGGCTTAATCTTTCTAAATTTATAATACAAGCAACACTGAAATGATTTATCGATATTATTTCTAATTTTGAAACTGTCAACTTAAATTCTTCGCAGGTAATTAGAAGAATGTCGTACGTTTCCAATGAATAAAATTCTTGAACTGTATCATTTTCCATTCTATGAATCAGGTGCATTTTCAGTTTTAAAATGTTTAAGTATGTATTTCATATAGAACTCAATGGCTCACAGATTAAGAACTTTTTCAATGGAAACCTTAGTCATTTTCCTAACAATCATTTGTAGTATTTCTTGCGTTAAGTAGACTGCAAAGTACCCGTATGTATTTTTGAGTGCTTGCCTTTAATCGAACTGGAATAAATGTAATATCCCACGGTAATTTATTTCAAGTTACTTCGCACCGTATTACTTACTATTATATACATTTAACTTTTAAACGTAATGAGAAATACAAGCATGTTTTCGCGTCTTGTAAGCAATATCATATTTAGCTCTCCATGAAGCGTGTTTTTGCCTTTTCCGCTTCCAAGCATCTTGAATTAAAGAAACACTTATCGCAGCTATTTGGATTAACGTCAACCGTCGTCATCTTTAGTAAATCGGCGAGTTTTTCCTCTTATCATCGTTCTTCCCCTTTACTTGCTTAGATTCCTATTATTGTATCCTGTTATTACATTGAGTATGGTATCATAGCATGGGGAGGTGGTACTTCATCTGCACTCGACCCTATCATAAAGGCACAGAAAACGATTATGAAAATAATCCTTAAGCTACCTCTAATTACAGACTCTAACTTAATCTTTAATATAATGAGAGTATTTGATGTTAGGCAGATTTACGCTAAAACAATCCTCATCTTTATTCAAACAAAAGTAAATACTATGAAAAGAGACTAAACACTCGTATTACTAGAAATGCTAACAGAGATTTACTTCAAATTCCTGTAATTCATCCTACTTTTGGGCAACGGAATTTTAGGTACTTTGCGATAATAATTTACAACATTCTTCCGGTTAGAATAAAAAAATCTGATTCACAAAAAATATTCAAACACAATGTAAAAAATTGGATTAAAAGTAATGATGGGGCGTTCACCGGTGCACTCACCCAAATTCGAAATTATTAATTCAACGATTTACGAAGCATATCTTAACATAAATGTATATTCATAGGTATTTTAAAATTATAAAATAATTTGCAAAATTACTGCCTCAACACAGGATAGCCTAGTGAGGCGGTTTATCTGATACTTCAACTATAACTGTTATTACATTATATATGTCTTTTAGTTATAGTTAAATTTAATTACAATAACGATATTATTATTATTATTATTGGAGCGAGTTAAATTATGTAGAGCATTACTTTATGCGCGGTTCTCAATTTTTTTTTAATATATTTGTGTGTAAATAAATGTGTGACAATATGAACAACGTGATGTTTATAATTCACTTGCATTACGCGCTAAACTGTGTATTTACCCGTCGCATTAATACCCGATGAATTCGATAGTACAAATTAGTGTCTAAACGAATTAAAACGTGTTTGTATGCAAAATATTAAATGCTGCCCAGTGAATGTTTTCAAAAACAAATTAAAAACACATATTTGATATTTCATCGCGTTGATTTTTCTACTCTGGTATTTAACCTAAAAGTTGTTTCTAATTTTGGGTATGTTAAATATTAGAGTTTCACTTGCGACTTTTACCATTTTCAAAAATTTATATACATAATATATAGCGCGCTTGTTAAAATATTATGAATCATGATATTAATTAATTTAAAATTTCTTAGTTCAAACTTTCGTTTCCAATCAATTTTATATTAACATTGTTTGAATTTCGTATGAAACATCAATATTCTTATTACAAACTTTCATGTTCATTGAATAACTGTGTCTAATTAAAGTAACCTCAAATTATTACCTGAAATTTCCTAAATTTTCAGGAACTCCAATCAAATTTTATGTGACAAATTATAAATTCAACTTCAAGCTTTTAATTCAGAATGTTACATATTATTGCATCGATCGGTCAGTGGCTGCGTTGACAGGTGCGTCAGGTACTCACCCTGGCGTCGTGCGTTCAATTCATTTGCTGGGTAAGAACTTCATCACTACACGAGCAATATCTTACATTTATAATGATTGATAGGAGATTTTCAAATATTGTCAGGTTATTCGTGATGGGGGAATGTTTGACTTTCTTAAAAAAAAAGAATTATTTATTTCAAAATGTTTTCTAGTGAATCTTAATTGAATTTCACATGCGACTTCAAACTTCTTAAATAAGTCTTTCAATTCCAATCAAAACCTGATCTAAAGAATATCGAGCCGTATTTTCCAATTCTATCGAGAAATCGAAACCAGTAAATAATTATAATGTATTGAAGCGCTGCTATTCGAGTGGGAAAGCTTTTAACGCCGCTATGATAATAATAAGGCCGCTAAATCCCCCAGCTTCCTTGAAAGCTTCTGCTTCTTCGGAGGCTTTTTATAAATTTTTCTTAGTATAAGAGACTTACGTAATTTCGTAAAATTTGTCGCAACCAAAAAACATACTCGTATGAAAATAAGTACTACATCGTGAAAATCGTTAACTTCGCATTCATCTGTGCACATTTTCAAGTAAGTATGAAAGTTAAGTGTTTTTGAAGATTGTTTGTTTTGTTTTATTTTATGTTAGCTATTTGTACATTTGATTCATAAAAATAACTAATTATTTCTTATATACCTACGATTGGATAATATTACATATGACTAATTATTATAACTTATATAGTATTGGATACTATTACATATGACCAATTATTATAACTTATATAGTATTGGATAATATTACATATGACTAATTATTATAACTTATATAGTGTTGGATAATATTACATATGACTAATTATTATAACTTATTTAGTATTGGATACTATTACATATGACCAATTATTATAACTTATATAGTATTGGATAATATTACATATGACTAATTATTATAACTTATATAGTGTTGGATAATATTACATATGACTAATTATTATAACTTATTTAGTATTGGATACTATTACATATGACCAATTATTATAACTTATATAGTATTGGATAATATTACATATGACTAATTATTATAACTTATATAGTGTTGGATAATATTACATATGACCAATTATTATAATTATATAGTATTGGATAATATTACATATGACTAATTATTATAACTTATATAGTGTTGGATAATATTACATATGACTAATTATTATAACTTATTTAGTATTGGATACTATTACATATGACCAATTATTATAATTTATATAGTATTGGGTACTATTACGTATAATTAATAATAACTTATATACTATACAATTTGGATTTTATCTGGTTTAACTTAACTGTTGATAATTGTGCACATATTTGTTTGGCAATCAAATATTTCTTAACAAAAGTTAAATTTTACCCAATGATTATTGAAAACATCGTATAACTTTATTCCACGCTTCAAAGAGAAGATAAATATATTCAATTTGTTCGAATGCGTTAGTTCTAACCCTCTGTGGCTTGAGGCTGGCCTTTAATGGGGGAAATTCTTTCGATTTTATCTCGAGGAACAAACATACATTAAAGAAGACTGGATTTCCCTCTTGTGTCAGGTGACATAGGCGGAACTTGGGTTATTTCTAACTAATGGTAAGCTAAACGGGTTAGACATTAATCGGGTAATGCTCATGCTAAGTTTATTAGAGGGAGCAGCTAAACGTACATAGTTCCAGGAAACAATTTAGTGTGACCGACGGATACCGGTCCAGGGTTTTCAACCGGTTTTGCAACATTTAAATTTATTAAATAGGGCTCATACATGACAATGCCATTCAAAGTGAGCTTGTATTTTTTCATTTTATAAATAGAGATGGAGTTTGATTAGGATGTTATTTGAGTAATCCTATTACGGATATATTGTTTTAGAAATTTTTGGGGTAAGAGTTAATATATAACAAAATAGTAATAATATTACTAATTACTCGCAGATAGTTACGCTATTATTATAAATATTCATGCGAAACGAAATGGGATAATTTATTGATTGTTAGTTCTCTAAGGTCCCTTTCTCTCTATTAAGGGGAAAGGGACGTCGGAGAGGGATCAATTCAATCGAAATAATGATAATATTTTTACGCAATACGATAATCAACATATTACGTCCCCGGTCTTAAAATTTAAATAGAATTAGCATTTATCAAAATCAAATCAGAAATACGACATTTTCTGACCGTCATACAAAATATGCATGTTTTACAAAATATTTTAAAATGTTGAATATCCTCAAAAATAATTAAAACGTTTTTCTTTAAAATGTCCAGAAATTTTCCAAAAAAAAAACGGTCTAGTTTCTATTTTTGGAATGCGATTTACAAAACTTATCTTATTTTTTTTAACATAACCGTACCGGAAAGGATTGCAATTATTTTTCTCCACTTTTTAATATTATTTGAATATTTTTAATATTGTGTACAAACATATGTTGGACGGTCATAAAAACTCTTATTCCTGATTTGATTTTCATAAATTCTAAGCCTTTGTAAATTTTAAAACAACGCAATAAATATTTTTTTCTATTTTAAAATATTATGCTTATCGTATTGCTGATAATATTATCATTATTTCGAATCAATAAATATTTCCTCTTCGACGTCCTTCTGCCCTTAAATTTGTAATTATGCGGATGCAAAATTTTGAGAGTTCACGATCTACATAAGTTCATTTACAAAGCAGTTTTTCAAAGATGTTTCTGAAAATGTCATAGTGTTTGTGTAATAAATTAAGTTGTAGCTTTTGTCAAAGAATATGAAACAGAATATGTAACTTTTTTATGTGATACCACACAAGATTTGTGTGTATCGTATCCATAAATTGAAGAAATCCACCCGTAAATTGCTTAGCTAGGCTAGCCGGTTTGTACTTCCCTAAAGTCATTAAATTTAAAAAAATTAAAAATCCACGCATCGGTGCGCAAATGCGTCCATAGCCCGCAACACTGTAAATAACTAAAGTGTAAAAAAAATTTTTTTTTAATTAATTTCTATTAAAGGTTCTTACGCTTTTTGAGGTCATTTTATAGTCCTAAAATTTATTTTATAAATATTTTCCAGTCCTAAACAATGTAAGTATTTCAATAAATACCACTTTTACTCTTCTTGTTCCACCAATCTTCTAATAAATGTAACATCAATAGAAAAGGAGCAACAAATATCAACTGTAAAACTATCATCTCTATACTTAAATTTTCTAATAAAACTGTGTTCATCTGAAGCGACCTGCCAGGTAAGTATGTTTTTCTGTATCTGTTTGTACATAATTAGTTAAGAAATATTTGTACAGCGCCGTTGATGTAATTTTTTCACAAAAACGGCGGTATACAAATCATCCAATTATTATTATTATCAAGAGTCCGAACTGCTCCTAACCTTCTGGATCCAGAGAGACGAAGATATCCCCAATTGGGGTATATTATGAGGTTGAAAGTATAAAGATATGGGGAAGAAGAAAGGTAGGTAAGTACCTTGCTATTCAAATCTGGTTACCAAACACGGCTAAAGCCATTTCAAGCAACGTTTTGATTCTGAATGGTGGTCGTTCACCAGGACGATACTATAACTTTGGAACTTCATATATACTACATATTATTTTTAATTAATGCACCGTGAAATGGCACAACATAATCAAATAAAATTTACTTGGGCACACCGAGATTTTATCCCGCGACCTCCGGATATACATATAAATAAAATATAAACTAAATATTGTTACATAACGCATATACCCTATAAATTACTAGCCACTCGTTAAGTTAGCACCCCTAGCGTCAAAAATAAACATTACTCATACGCGGTCCCGGGTACGGCCGCGGGCTCGCAACGCCTCACTTTCTCTGTGGACCCGGGCTTGTCAACATCCTCTCCGAGGTGCACCATCCATCATGGACTTGGCGATGGAATATTACCCGGACGCACGACCGACAACCATCATTCCCAACCGTGAGCTGTATCTTGATTATCCCCTTTACATTGTGTTGTAATTCCATTTCGAGCCACATTAAACAATGCCGTTCGTAGAGTTATTTCAGAGAGAGAATCTTAGATTACCCGTAACATTTTTGTAACATTTAGGTTAGCATGATCCCTTTGTGTAATCTTACTATGCCTGTGCCCTTTTTATACCGAGTAAACAACTGATTACTGAAAGCATCTGAGAGTTTTAATTAATAACGTCTCGAGTCACAATCCCCAATTATAAGACTGACTGTCGATTCACGATCCTGAAGAAGAGCTCCGAGGCCTGCCGATGATGAGCTAGTCGTAGGTCCCGAGCTGAGCTCCCTGGAAGAAAACCCCTCTCAGGGTATACACACACACACACACACACACACACACACACACACACTGTCTCCCGCAGATTCACCTTCCCAACCTTCCTCCTTACCTTCTCCCGCATTCCCGCTTTCCCCGCACAAATCCCATTAGTTAACAATATATAGCCAACAAAAGGCTTCTTCAAAATTTTATTTTTTCTCAATCCAGGGAAAAACTGAAACACGCGTTTTGAATAAAAGGTCAATAAAACTCGAACTCCTGTTGGAAATATGTAAAAAACAGATTCATATGGAGCATGGCTAAGTGATATAAATTATTCAGGTAGATAAGAGTTCAAGTTCGTGTTACGGCGGCGGCGCGCGGCTTATGAACATGCGGAAAGGTAATTACTAGGCACTTAGGAAAATTAGCAACTTCTGGGCAACATCATCTGAATATCAGAGTAATTGTTTCGCATTTCCAAAAGCTATTTATGTATACTAACTAAAACTTCTGCACTTATATCTCTTATATGTGCCGACTGAGTACTCAAATATTTACTAACCTTTTAACATTATAATTCATCAGAACTGTACGCTTGAGAAATTAGAAAATATAATATAACTAGCTGTTACATATCCAGGGTGTTTCAATGTTCAGTTTTTTTTCTTCTAAAGAATGGCATAATCTTTAGGATTAATAATAGAAACCTTTTTCTCTCGGTAATTGTTCTGAGAAGGGAGTAAGTCCACCCGACTGGTAATCAAGCGTCCACCACCCCCAATTATATAGCCTACATAAGATGCTCACTCATACTACTATGAAACCCCTGTCTTTACCTATGTGTAAGTATGTGATAGTACAAAATTTAATTTTTCGAATTTGGAACCCGAAAATAAATTTGGTTACTTAGTAGGTATATTTATTGAGCAAGAAAAATATAAACTATTCATGAAGATCTTATAAATATGCATGGATTTTAACTCCGATTGTCTAAAATCCTCCGGCTTTTGTGATGTGATTCAGATTGAAAGAAAAGTAATGAAATTGATTTTCTATTATCTTGAAGAGTTTCGATGTATTAAAAGGATTGATCAACTGCGCCCGATGACCTTACTTCGATCGCACCAGACACGCCCACAACACAATTCTATCGGTTTAAATTATCAGTGCATTTATCTCAGAAGTTTAAAAAATCTCCAAGGTTCCGAAGCGCTTCGAAGTGAGCAAAATGGATTTTTTTTAAATTAAAATTTGTATTTTTTTCTGCGTAGACACTAAAAAGTAACGTTGTTTGCTAAATTTGGTTCAGGCAGGATACGTTCTGTAGGCTTCCTATCTTATCCTTAGGGTCCAAAACTGCAACTAAGCTAATTTTGGAACGGGCGGCATTCAATACCATGGTATACCCATTTATAACATGGAGATGGGTGGGTGGCCAGGGGCGAGAGGGACCAGGTTTTGCAGGCGTTGTAAAGAGTTTCAAAATTTGGTTTAAACTGATCTGACTAATTAGGACGGAATAAAAGAGAATGAGAACAGAAATAGATACAAAAAACCATTTTAGAAAGACGGATCATGGATCTTATTCGTAAATGTACTAAAACTAATGCTAAATTAGACATTATATCTTTCAATCGTAAAAGCAAAAAATCATTGATGTCTGGTGCCTGAAGGTTACACAGCTAGTTCCTATTTTTACGTAAGCGCAACGATTTTCAGCTCGCAACGTTATTTCCTCATTGACCAAAAGTACGTTAGTTTTTCAAAAATTTGATGAAACGCTGCCAAAAAGTAAATAATGTGTTTAAAACTAAGTTTAAAAAAAGTGGTACCAAACAATTCAAAATAGGTATTTAAAAATAAATATGACAGTTATATCAGGTATGGGGGCTCCGTTAAAGCCAGATTCTAGTTAGCCTCTCGGAAGCTGAACGTACCATACAACTGCACAGGGCCCACAGATACTGTAATAGTATAAAACTGCGGACCCTGTACAAATCGCCCCAGTGTTGAATTTGTCAGCCACCTTGGTCTGGAGCCTCAAATATCTGAAACCTTCCTTGGGTACCAAATATACGAACGGTATTTCGATGGAAGATATCCGGAGGAACTAGCGTCATTGATCCCTTCAGGACCGTCGCATTGTTGGGAAACACGCCAAACGAGTGTATGTATTACTAATATTCACACCTTCCTCTCCTCAAACAACCCTACAAACAGCATCCTCAGAGATGACATATGCCCCGAAGGAAATTATTTTCCTCGGGGTCTCCTGTGTGAGTTAATGTAAAAAAAGTAATAACATTAACAAATCGACCCCTTGGAATAACAAAGTTCCATCTGACACGGTAATGTTATGCGATAATGAGTCTTAAAGTTACCTTCTATAGAGCATGACATTGCTGTGTCAGATGGAACCTTGTTATTCCAAGGGGTCGAAATGTGGATACAAAAAAAATGATAAAGACATAACAAAGATTGTGCTTCATAAACAAACAAAAAAATCAAATTCTTTACAAGCTCCCAAAAGCTTTTGACTTGCATTGATTTCCGAGCAAATATTCCTTTAAAGACGTTTATTGCATTTCAATTTGTTGCTCGTATATAGAAATATTGAAAACGTTATTTGCATTGAAGGGAAAGCGGCTTTGATAGATCGTCAGTCATGACCCGTCAGCACCCCGATCCATCAAATATCATAACCTTCCATCAGCTATCGCCACCGGTAATCTGTAGTGAAGTAACATGGATCACAGACCGATCGAACCCAACTAAGCTGATATATTTCCAAACAACAATGATTTATTTACATGAGAATATTCTCACCTATAGTGAATTTTTAATAAAAATTATGCTAAGATTTTTTTACTTCTCATTTCAATACATAAACGCATTTTTGTACAATAGGAACATTGAGGCTACTAGCGCAAAAGTTTCTTAAACCAGATTTTGCATAATGGAGATGTTTTTTTGGTTTGTGAATGTATTTATAAAAAAAAATTGGATGGCTTAAAAGATTAACCGTATTTTTGATTGTTAAATCACTTTTGCAAAAACAGAGCTTTTGACGCCATGTTATTATCCCTGTGTATGGGGATTAAATCATTTTTTTTTCAAGCATTAAATATGAAATATGAAACAGAAAAGACATAGAAAATAAAAAGGTGATGGTCGCATCTGGAACTCGAACCCGTAACCTCTCAGTTTATTCGGGACCAGCGCTCCGACCTTATTGCTTTCCGTAATTTTTATCGATATTATACTTCAATTTAAGAACTGTTATATCATCGTCAATTAGTTCTCGTACATTTTTGGCTGTTATCTTTCTATATTGACTGCTAGATTCTGCCGGAATTTATTTGCAATCTAGATTGTGTCTCGGATATACCTATCCTATTTTTTTTTAATATTGGAGATCTATTGAATTTTTCTACAAAGTCTCGGATTAATATTAAATAATTAATATTAAATTATTAACAAACGACCGTAGATTGGATCATTAAATTTACTAGATATCTCATAAAGTGGAGGTTAGACTCTTACGCTTACATCTAAAAACAATGTTTTTTTGTGTTGGCCTAAATCAAACACATTAATGAGAGTAATTTTAATGACATATTCTGGGATTTAGGTAGCACAAACGAATACTGTAACTTTGATGACACACGGACTAGGTTATTATGTACCTCCATGGTCGATGTCTGCATCTTATTAAATGCCTACCTATTTTTAAATTAAGATGTCATATTATTATTAATACACATAAATTACATAAGTTTTGAGCATTTTAATTGAAATATTTAGCTGCAAATTAATCGTTAAAATATTCTTCTGCTTTGTTAACGAGTCGCTCCCACCGATCTGGCACTCTTCCGATTTAACGCTTCAAGAAATCCGGCCGTTTTGCAAGACAGTTAATTGCGAGGGCAGCGTCGTATTTGGCGAAATTTCGCAGATTGGTGGATAGAGAGTGAAAATATGATAATCTTATGAAAAGGTTATACGAATAGGCGGATATGCAACAAACTCCTAAATGATGTAGAATAGTCGTTTTTTATTATGTTGCAGGCCAAAGGCGTTATCCGTGTTTAAATGACCTCCGATACCTTAAGAGAACCTGCTGCGGGCAGGTTTCATACATTAATTTCGATTTGAGGCCGTACTCACCAAAACCTAATGATCTTTCTTTGATCAAAGGGTATAGTAAATATCTTGCACGGATTAGAAGTAATTTATTTGTTTTTGTTTTACGTTATGAAATATAGACCATTAAAGTAATTGATTTTTAGCGATTTTAGAGGCACCTTTAACAATTATTTGGGGGCTAACGGTGATGTAAAAAAAAAGGTTTTAAACGGTCTACATTGAAAATATAATGAAATATAAAACTTTTTTTTTTTTAAATATTAAAATAATTACAATATATTTTTATCCACCCCTGAGGAAGGTTCAGGTTGAATCGAAACAGGTTGGATGAAAAAATAATAAAGTGTAATTAAAACAAAGTTATTTTATTTTTTTAAATTAAAAAAAGCATTATGGTGGACTTTAAATTAAATTAAAAACGATAAATTTACCTTGCAACACAAATTTGTCATACATAATTTAAAATATCGACCAGAAAAGAGGTTTTTTTTTAATGTTTCCTTTTTATATTTTTTTATTAACCGTATAGAAATATGATAATTTTAAAGAAATACAATAAATCCCCAAATAATATTCTATGTTACCTCTAAATACTTTTTTTCATTGCCAGTACTTCATAATTTAAAATAAAAATAAAAGAAATACGTACTAGATATCTACTAAATCTTTAATTAAAAAAATATATCATTCACTTTAGATGAGTAATTTGGCCTCAAATCCAAATTTAAGGTATGTATGGAATAGGCAGCGCAGTCGTTCCTCTTACCTTCTTTATTAAATACAAACATGTGGATATGTCGGATTTTTTTAAACATTTTCTTCGTTTAACACTCCTTTTTCTTCAACCGACAACTAACGCAAATGGGCTGATGCCAATTCGTCGTGTTTCGCGTTATGCGTTGCGACGTTGAGGTTAATGGCGACCGATTTATCAACTGACCGATATTTAACTTTGTCATAAAAAGTACTACAGAACATTAAAAAAAACATTGAAATTAACTTCCAAAAATTTTCTGCATACAACACATAATCTTTCCTTGAACATCAAAAAAGGCACGAACGGCGTTTATACAGTGGTTCCCAAATTTGATCCATTCCCCGTGCCTTTTCTAAATCCAGATTTTCCAAGGACTCAATTTTTGTTCCAGTTCACTTTGCGAAATATCGGCAGTCAATGACTTTTT
>JAHDVE020002480.1:0-24583 GCA_022606495.2 Halesus radiatus | reverse complement strand
TCAGCAACAGATCGAGTAATATTCCTCGTGACTGGAGAGAACAACAGAACTGTCGCTTCTAATCGTAAGTCCCCAAGGAACTTAATAGCCAATCAATGATCTCAAAAACGCCCAATACGGCCGGCTCCATCCCTTATTTTCTCCTTATTTGCATTTCTTCGCCTTCTCTCGTCTGCAGCATATTATCTACCCCAGCGATGCATAACCTGTGGACCGTAAGCCCAATTTGAGCCGCCCCTTTTAGCAAAATTATGTAATTAAACATTATCAGCATTATTTCATTGGATCGACCTTGGATCTAGAGAAAAATTCACCTGCTGCGTTTTTTGTATGCGCCCATTAATTGTTATTTAAAGAAAATTAAATATGAAAATGAGTTTTTTAATCTCAAAAAAAAATTAATAATTAAAAATTGAAAATATTCTTTAGACTTTTACAAAAACTCAATAGATGTCTCATATTAATTAAAAAAACGGTTATTAATCCGAAGACACTGTCTAGTTCGCAATGGTGTTCCTTGGGAAATTTGTAATCATTATAAAGATAGCTGCCAATAATATGGGATAAAAAATGGAGAATAATAGCTATGTTGGTTAAGCGGTTGCCCCGGATAGGCAGAGGTCCTGGGTTCGAGTCCCAGATGTGACTGAAATCTTTTTATTTTCTGTAATTTTTTTCCCTTGTCATATTTCATTTAGGTTATGGTACTATTATTTTCTACAATGATTAGATATTTAAAGATTGTATATAAATGAAGCTCTGTTTTATAGAGATACCTACATGGCAGAATGTTTTTTGGGTGCTATGATCAAGATATTTAACGGTTTAAGTTCGATTTTACACATATATGAAAGGTTAATTTAGGTAGCAATAAATCTGTTTCAATATTTTGAAATCCTTCGCCCAATTTTGCAAACATTTTTTATGTATATTTACTGAAATTTCATAAAAACCCGCAGCATTTGTTGGTTGTACCTTGGAGATTGATTTTTTTTCGCCTGCAGCGCATTGACCATTCCGCCAGTGTTTTATAATATTGTTACCCATTTACAAATTTTAAAACGTTACACAACCAAATTTTTGTTGTATACCCTGACTTTTTTAATTTATGTTTTTATGTGATACCACACAAGATTCCCAACTGTCTGGAGGCAGTGAGACTACAGCATCCCTTATTGGGGTATGTTTTAAAGCTGAAGGTATTGAGGGGGGGAAGAAGGTGGAGAAGAAGGAAGGTGCTCTTCAGATCTGGTAACCAAAAACGGCTAAAGCCATTTCCAGCAGCGTTTCGATTGATAATGGTGATCTTTCACCAGGGAGATACTGACAGTATCAACCACTCTGGAACGTGCCTCAAATACTCGTATACTACATATTATTTTTAATTAATAAATTGTGAAATAACCCAAATCAATCAAATAAAATTTACTTGCACACGCCGGGATTTGAACCCGCGACTTCAGGATTCGTAGCCAAGGATCGTAACCACTCAACTACAAAGACCATGACTTTAATACACGATTTTAATTAGTTTGAAATACATTTTGAAATTACAAGTTATTATGATATGCGATAATAGGTTTATAAATGGCATATACCTACTGGCCCCAGACAGATGGGACGTTTTTACGGCATTCATGAAAAATAAATTAAAAATCTACACGTGCGACTGCAAAGTTAACCGTGCCGAGCTATAGGTACCCTACCCCTTGTGGCTCGCTAATATATTGAAATTGGAAAAATTTTCCCTCCGACTAAAAAGGTTGTGAATCACTGATCTACCCAATTAATTAAAGCATTGGCTATAAGCAGATGTATCCATTTTTAGTTATGAATATTTATTATGGCTTTTCCAAGGTTTTCCAGTTGGTAATCCTTATGGCAATTTATTTTCACACATTCAGATCACGTACTGAGTCTAACGAAATAATCGGTTTGATTAAAGTTCGAAGCTCGTTATATTGACTTCTGAAAGCACACAATTATTTATCTGTTAGTTCTACCACTTGATATTTAAGATGCTTGGTAGGCATCGTTAGTTGTGCCATTCCAGTGCTTTTTTATGTCTTCGATACGGTGTTCACATTCCGGAGGTATAAAGGTGTATTAATTTCTCATTTCCTTAGTATACTACAATTGTCTTGCATGGATATTTTTACACTGAACCACACTAGTTGCGGTATTCTCTAGAGTGCGTTTGTACAGTGTATTAACTCCCATTGGGGCATTACAATTTTACCATATTTTAAAACACCATGCCATTCAAATTACGTGGTAAAAAATCCACCTATTTATATCAATTTACTGCTCGAATTTACGAGTCCGAAATGTATTTCATAGGTGCATTTTGAATTCAGCGTCTAAGGAACTTTTTGTTTTAAGAAATAGTTTTATTATCTTATGAATGACTTAATATTATTATGAATTATTATATTATCAATGAATGATTATATTATGAATTAATTATTATATTATGGATGATTTAATATTATTATGAATTAATTATTACATTATGAATGATTTAATATTGTTATGAATTATTATATTATGAATGATTTAATATTGTTATGAATTATTATATTATGGATGATTTAATATTATTATGAATTATTATATTATGAATTATTTATTATATTATGTATGAATTAATATTATTATGAATTATATTACATATATTCTAAATCTCTTCCTCCAATTATTTCCTCATCATGGTGTAAGCAAATCCAGTTTACATCAATCACGGAGAAATCGGTAGATATTCTTAAGACGTGTTCCGCTGAAACGTTTATTCAAACGAGTATTGAATCTTCATACGACAAGATAACTATAATCTCTCTTATCCTAAAGCGATTCACACAATCATTTAACCTGGAGCAAGTCTATCTTCAATTTGACCAAGATAAATATGTATGTATTGGCAACCCAATTCACACCCTACTTTACGTCGTGTGAACCAATCACAGAGCCTGCAGCCTATATTCTCTACGTACATAGATCCCTACGTATGTAGATCTTGGAATATACATGCGTACACGGTGAATGGAAACAGAGGTTGCTAATAAGACTGACAAATTGAAGAGCTTAAAAGAAACCATAAATAATGTCACGATTGAGTTGAAGTTTAATATGAAAGTGAACTAATACTTTCCCAGAGAAAAACATGTTATTTAATACTACACTCTATAATCAAAATTCTTAAAAATCACAAAAAAAATGTAATTTAACACTATGTCTCAGATGTGTTGACTGTATTATAAGATTGAGTGTGATAATGTTGATATTTTTTAATAGATTATTTATACATCTTCAGGAAAATGTCCTTTTATTTCTTAAAAATATGTAGCAAAGATTGGGATCATTATATTATGTATCACTTGCATCGTTTTTTAATTTTTAATTTTTTTATTAATTGTTTTTGTGTTTAATTCGTAGAACTCCACTTAATTTTGTTTTTAATTTAATGTAAATCAAATTAAATAATGTTATTATTAGAACTTAATTAAATTAATTAAATACAATCATATTGCGCCCTTGAGGTGATTTTCTCACGAAAACGGCGCTATAGAAGTAATCCAAATATTATTATAAATAAGTCGCCACAATGTGGATTGACCGCAGTTTGAAAATTGTGTTGAACGCAGAAACAGCTGTCACAATTTGGTTTACATCAAATTAAGAAAAAAAAAATTATATTAAATTAATGTGAATGCTGAAAAAAATAACAACTCTAAGTTGGGGTGTTTTAAGGGCAGTTGAGTGGTTTCGGTATCAGTCTGTATTTGGTATTAATATATTTTCTATTTCAGATCTCCCTATGTAACGTATCCAGCGTTTTATTTGATTTTTAAATTTATTATTGTTTTTGTGATTTTTGAAGGAGAGTGGGATTCTGTTTTAGAGTTTTGTACCATAGTATAAAAAACTTTTATGTCGAAATGTTTTGTTTTTTCTTCCTTGTTGGACGCACAAGAGTCCCAGCTGCTCCCAAACGTATGGAGATAGTGAGACTATGGCATACCCAATTCGGGTATATTATGAGGCCGAAGGTAATGGGGGGAGGGGTTATGGGTAAGAGGAAGTTGGCGAATGTCCTAAATTAAAAAAAAACTTGCTTTTCTTGATTAGTGGGTATTCACTTGACTTTTGAAATATATGCAAATATATTTATAAATGTACACTAACTGAGCTTATTTACATTCTTGCTTAGTGTTATGTTGATTTTTTGTATTTACTTTATTTTGCCTTTTTATTCACAGTTTATTCTCCTTGTATATTATAATGTCAATATCGGTTACAATTCATCAACAAAATCCATATTGGCATCAACTTATAATATTGTCATTGCATGAACACTTAAATTTGACTGTCCTAAAACGGGAAATCTTTTTTAGTTAGTACAGTCAAAACATTTTATTTGTCAAATGTGTTTTCTTTACTAAATAAAATAATTTAAAAAAAAACGTTGTTCCTGCATCTCTGGATTTTAATGAATCGCAATAAGTACGATTGGGTATGTAAATCAAAACGGATTATGCAATTTTATAAACATTTGTGATATGATGCAACTATAATGCGGTGAAAAGTTAAAACAGTAATTACACAGATGCATTGTTTATTTATAGAATGTTTTTAATTTTTTACTCGACTTCACAAAAGATATTTCCTGTGAAAATAAATAAAATAAATCATTAGTATTAAATAAAAATAACACAATTGTCGTACTTTTCTCGCTAAAAACAATGGGCAGGCGTAAACAAAACAAAGGGCTACTTCTCAGTGATGTTTGGCAACGATATCCCTGTCGGAATGCACCAATATACACAATCGTACATATGTATTATTTAGGTCAACTTTAATTGAGCATCCTATATTATTGCCCACAAATATTCTGTTTAGGTAAATTTTTGATCATTTGGTACTGTGTACGATTCATTTAATTGTTCGCCTTTTATTGGCGCTTGCAATTTACAAATAAATCTAATGCATTAAGACCACATCTCGAAATACATTCGACCGATAATTATTGAAAATTAATATCTATTCGACTTCTTTCCATTTTGAAAGCATTCGGTGTAAAAATTAGCATCACTGAAGCTGCGTTTAAGCAGCAAACTTTTTTGCCACTTATATAATACGTGCTTATTATGTACGAGTATACCCCATGTTTGCACAAATTTTAGAATTTTGTCTACCTATCTGTTTTTTTAACACTTATTTTTATCTCCCTTGTTTATAATTATACACGGTGTCCGGAAACTAGTAGTGCAAGCAGGAAACTCGTGAATCTACAACACATAGAGAACAAAAACAAAAATCGATCTGAGCAGACAATTTTTAATCATTGAAGAAGAGAGTATTATAATAACCTAAATGAAACTTGAAACCGAAAAAAACAACATAAAATAAAAAAAAATAACAAAGCCAGGAAAGACAGAGGTCCTGGGTTCGAGTCCCAGATGCGACTGATATATTTTTATTTTCTGTTGTTTTTTGCGGTTTCATGTTTCATTTAGGTTATGTCTTTAAACTTCAATAAATATTTTAAAAATTGAAAATTGAATAGACAATTTTTTTTTGACAACTTTTGGAGCCGAATGTATTTTAGGAAGTATTTTAAAAGACGATAAATACCTTTGAGTAACCCTATAGTGACCGGTTTTTTCATATTTTACCTAGAACTTCGGACTCGATTTACTTGAAAACGAAAGCTCTTATAAAAAAAGTGAAACAACAAAATTGACTAAAAATTTGATGTAGATTCACCAGTTTCCCATTTGTAGTACTATTTTTCGGACAATATGTATAGAATGTATACTTTTGTATATTCTGAATTATTTATTAAGGCTGTATCAGTTTTTCAGTTTTGTAATGAAAAAAAAATAACTTGGTATATCACACTACTATTTCAGTCGGCTTGTTAAAAATCGCTTTAATTTTTAAGAAACTGAGTAATTAACAGGAATATACCATCCAGAAATAATTTCACCACGAATACAGCTAATGGACATATAATTCTCTTGGCAAGCGGAGTATGGAAATGTTTTTTGTAGGCGAAAAAAGTGGTTTTAATTTATTTTGTTTAGAATTTTGTAAGATAGAAAAAAAAATAATCAAGGGAATCTTCCACAAATAATCTTAGCTATAAAATAGTATTTTTTTAAATTTTGTTTCTTTCATGCGTTCATAGTTTTCTGAAGAAATATTTTTGATAGTAGTTCAAACTTATGTTTTTTACAACGAAATTAACAATTTTATTTTAATTCTTGTCAAGGGAATTTCTGGAAAGGCACAATTTATCTAAATCAAATTTTTTGATTTTCATAATGTAAACCGATTAGTTAATCGAAATAGTGTAATGTGTAAGAAATATACATACACAACAAAGTGATTCATTTATTATTTTTAAATGGCGCTGGATTGTGACGTCAAACATCAAGATTTAAAATAATGTGATTTTAAATAAGCAGTCTTCTTCGTGTGTCATGTATTGCCGGACTCGGTTCACAAGTTTACGTACAAAGCTACAAAATATTATTTGAAAATACTTAAATATCCTAACCGGATTTTATACGACTACTGCTCCTAGAAAAGCCGTACAATAAAAGGTGACGTAAGATTCGATGTGGTAAACCGAAAGGTACTTTGAGGAACCCATGGCGCTCGGTTCATAGTTAATACTCTGTATAGATATGTTATGTAGAAGCGTAAGTAATTATTATGTCAGCAAATGTTTGTCTACTACTGGATGAAGGTTTCCTCAAGTTATTTTCACATTTCTCTACAAACTCGTTTTCTTCATTGATAACTGAACAGAGAACTCCAGTCCATTTTTTTTTAAATTTATGATTAATGACGGTCTAACTTAAATAGCAGTATTTTTTTAATGTTGTTTTTCAAAGTTAAGATAATTTTTTTTTAATATACATTTTCCAAAGCCCGCTAAAACGCATGAAATCTGTCAGTCAATCTGAAGTTAAAATGTCAAATATCAAAACAAGGATGAGCTTTTTTTATATGAATACCGCACAAGAGTCACAAACTGCTCCCAACCGTCTGGAGCCAGTGAGACTATGGCATTCCCAATTGGGGATTGTTGTGAGGCTGAAGGTATTGGGGAGGGGAAGGAGAAGGGGGATAGGAAGGTGAGGAAAAAGGGAAATGGGGAAATACCTGGCTATTCAGATTTGATCACCAAACACGGCTAAAATGCCATTTCAAGCAACGTTTCAATTTTGAATGGTGGTCTTTCACCAGGGCGATACTGAGAGTATCTTCCACTCGGGAACGTGCGCAAATATACTATTTATTATTTTTAAATGAATGAATTAATTTACGGTACATACGCTTATATTCTATTCTTAATAAATCATAAATAATCAACTAATAATTATATAATTGAAAATACACTTTGTATATACCACTTTACTTAAAATATATAAATAGTATTAATGAATACTATTATATAAAATATATAATAGTATTCATTTATTCCTGAAGATGATAGCATTGCTATCGAAACATATAGAAATATTTATATATTTTAAGTAAAGTGGTATATACAAAGTGTATTTTCAATTATATAATTAATAATGATGCCACAAAGTTATCAATCATTTGAAGAAATTAATCAACTAATAATATTTGCATCCATTTAGAAACTTTAACTTCAATAATAATAGTAATAATATTTACAATAATTCCGTAAAAAAATTCCTATTTATATTTTCATTTGTTCGTTTTTTTTATCTTGAACAGCAATTATGGAGCTTAAAGTCACCCAAGAAAAATTTTAACTTCATCAAAACTAAAAAAGACAGACATTAAAATACAAAAACTAATTTGAAAAATTTTTTTTTCCGTACAAATCCAAAACCAGAACACGCGCGAACGAGACCCGTGACGTCAGATGTTTAGAATGCAGTGGTACGAACAGTACGGGGTATTTTGATATGGTTTTTTATTGAATTTTAAATAACAATATCCAAAATAATTTACAATAAAAGTTATATATTCGGAATAAGTATTTTCTCAACTATATTAATGAATATTTTTTTTACAGCCATAATATTTTTCACTGGATTTAATTCACCCAATTTTCGAATTGATTTTCGGTCCACCCATATAGTTCATTTTAAAAAAAATTTGCAACTTTTGTTTAACTTATATCAAATATTCTGATTGTTAAGAGGTTAAAGAGACAAGTAGATAGAAAGAGTTAGACAAAGAAGTACCTGACTATTTAAATCAAATAAAAAAATACCAATAGCCAAAGTCATTTCGGTTCTGAGTGGTGGTCTCTCATCAGGGTGATGATTGATAATTAATACATTCTTCAATCTTTAACACAGAGCAAGTAATACTTTAAGATGCCCCAACACGCAAGGGAAATAAATCAAAATAAGGAGGGCGAAGGGCAAGCTAGTTTAGCAAGCAATTTTAATAAAACAGCAAATAAGTAAAATGGTTCGGCTCGTTTGCAAAAACCAAATATTTTGTTGGAGTATTTAGTTTGGCCCTTTTTAAAAACGTTTCGTACTTGGCTTACCGCAGTCAAAATCGCTTGAAATAAACGTACCAAAATTGATGTGAAGTGATTTTTGCCTCCAACCGTCGAAATGGTACATAGGGATAATTTATTAACTCTGACGTCAGTGATCTTAACATATTTCGCAGCAAGCTATAGTTTTAAAATTCAATTTATAATTATTAATTATTTTTATTGATTTTAAAAACCTCATTTTAATATCAATCATTGTAGAAAATAATATTAACATAACCTAAATGAAACATGAAAACGGAAAAAAAGACAGAAAATAAAAAGATTTCCGTCGCATCTGGGACTCGAACCCAGGACCTCTGCCTATCCGGGCAACCGCTTAACCAACTTACCTAATGAGACCAGTTCTTCATCGATATCATATCTCAAATTCAAGATTTGTCAATATTATTCTCCATTTTTATCCCATATTAGTGGCAGCTATCTTTATGATGATTACAAAGTTCCTAAGGAACACAATTGCAAACTAGACAGTGTCTTGGATTAATTTACGATTTTTTTTATTTATATGAGACATCTATTGAATTTTTATAAAAGTGTAAAGAATATATTCAATTTTGAATTATAGTTTTAAAGCCACTCGAATGATTTGTTTCATATTATAGTATCCTTAAAATTATTAAAAACGTAGGGCGTACATTTTAGACAAAAAAAAACTTTGTGATTTTACCATTCGACGCTTCATGAAAGGAACTGGCGAATGGTCGTTAATTAAAAACACCCTTGCTACGTTTAAAAATAAAGTATTTCAATTTGAATTATATGCTTCTACCTAAGTGGAACGTTTGGCTTATATACTACCCTTTACATTTCAAACGACAAAGTTTTATTATGAAAAAAATGTTGGTAGACATTTATGCAAAACGTGACGGTCAAAAACAAGGGGTGGAACGTTATTTATAGGTCATTTGTAACTCTAAAATTAACGACTTTCTTTAAAATAAACATGTTTTAAATGAAAATAAATTACAGGCGGTCCTGAGGGAAATAATTTCCCTCAAGGCCTATGTCATCTTTGGGGATGCTGTGTGGGGGGTCTTTAAAAGGATAGGTAGGAGTGAATCTGGGTCTCGAAGAGACGCATGTTAAGAGAACTGTTAAACACAAAAAAGAGTCCATAGAAGCGACCCATACTCATGTGATAAATGTCAACCATGTACAAATGTTGGGCGCGCGTTTGGCATGTTTCCCGACTGTGTAACTCTTTACTGGTTTATATATATCTTCTTCCCCTCATCTTAGTCACGTTGTGGACTAGTCGCATCGACAAGGCACCTCTAGGCGTTGAAGTCTTGTGCTACGTCAACGACATCCATTCATAGTAGGTCTAGACCCTCGTCGCAATGTCTCTGGGGTGCTTCTCCCACCCGAATCTGGGGTAGACCACTAGACATTAGTAATGTTTTTATAATAACGCTTGACTTGAATTGAATACGGACATACTTATTTATTATATCGTTTACGCCCTATATGGGCTTTTACAGATTATGTTATAAAAATTCATTTTACAATAGTGACACAGGTATAAAACACATCACAGTAGGTACATAGGTAAAATAGATAGTATTCACGAAATACAACAACTAAATGTTTAATTTTTCTCACGAACAAATTCAGCAATAACAAATAGTCGAATGTACAAAATACACCCCACATTCACTGATACTTATACGCTAGATAAATATCTTTTTGTACTTGTATTCCGTGCAGTTGAACATATGTACTATATTTGTAAAAGTATTACCTTCTGCGTGAAGTCTAGGTACAAGTGAATTTTTGAATAACAAAGTCCTGAAATTATTATTACAATTAAATAAAATTATATGCTAATAACCTTAAGACAAATATATTATTAACAACTTTACTTTACTTAAGTAAAGTAAAATAAATCGTCTTAAAAATCCTTACCATCAAACCACAAAGCTCGCCATTAAAATGTATGTATCTGATTGCGCCAGGGTTCCCCGATCAGCCCAAGTTTATAAGAATTTGTCTTGTGGATGGATTGGTTTCTTTCGAGAAGCTCTTGACACGAATGGGTATTGTTAACGTGTTAGATTTAAAACGTAAACGTTTAACAATGATATTTTATTTGTGGCGAATAATACAACGGTCTAGGAAAGCTTTAATGTCTGTACAGTAAGTTCTCTAAAGGTTGTTGTTTTAAAAAGTAATGATTTTGCATTATTTTAGAGAAATGATTGTCGTTTATTTGGCTGTGTTCACACTGAGTAATTTCTAATATAAAGGAGCACACATTCTAAACTGGTCTAAAAATAGGTATAACATAAAGAAAAATATTAATAGATAAAAAATACTAACAATCAAACCGAACAGCATCATTACCTCACTTAGTTTATAAACAAGTTATTTCCCACGCTAACACATTTGTCAAATACGTGTAATAATTTATTAGGTATTTTTAGATTCGCATGTTACCAGTTCTCTATTTCCCCTCCGCACGCAAGATGGCGTGTGCTTCAATCGCCTATGCGCAAAGAACAGCCTTGACTAGGGCCAAGTGCACACTTGTGAATAAATGCATGTAAAGCAGGGCGATAGGCAACTTATTTCTGGCCCGCTGAAAATAGCCCGAAAGCTTTGCAATAATTATATTTGCATTTGCTTTCTAATGCATTCCGTTTAGTCGAGTTATCGCCCAGTTGCCTACTGAGGAAACCACACACAGCGATGACATTATGCAATTAGAGTTGCAATGTAACACGGTAATAAAATCAATACATGGATACTTGCGAAATCCAATGCATTCTAAAATTAATATAGTTTAACAATTCGTCCTAGTTAGAAAACAGTTTCCTCTTTATGACAATGGAAAAAGTATTGATTAAAAAGCATGGCATCTTCACTTAATTTTTCAGTTTTAAATTGATATTTCAATACTTCAAAACTCCCAGTGGAAACTCAGAGTTTGAAACTCCCAGTGGAAACTCAGAGTTCCCAGTGGAACTCAAAGTTGTCATAATGAAACAAAAAACAGTAGCGTTGACTTCGATAATTCTAATATGTTCTGTTTTATACAAGATAACCGTTTTCCCCTTTGTCGAACATTATTTATATGTTTCATGCCTGTACATTTATTAATGTTATTTTCGTTTTGTTTATACATATGTTTTTGTTCTTATACTTTTATAAATAATGAAAACTTTGTAAAACCTAATATTATGAAACAATAATTAACCCTTTAGGTGCCATCGAACGATATATCGTTCCGATACATTATTGCACTTGAGTGCCACAGAACGATATATAGCTCGAGCCATAAAATTCGTCACGCGTTACCCACGGTTCTAAAATTACGTAACATTTTTGAAAACATGTGTCTAAAAATAAAAGTAATCAAAAAAAAAATATATATATTCATGGATGATCGACACTTTTCCAGCATTTTTAAAAAATACATGTGGCACCTAAAGGGTTAACAGTCCCATAATACGTTAAAGTGATAACCAATGGAGGTGCAACGACGTCGTATGTCTCATTTGAAAAAATAATTGTCATTACCAGTCAATGACAGAGGTCAATTTTTCTATGTGAATACCTTACTAGAGTTCCAACTGCTCGCTACCGTCTCAGTTAGACTATGGAATCCCCAATTGGGGAATGTTGTGAGGCTGAAGGTAGAGGTAAAGGGGAATGAGAAGGAGAAGGTGGGTAAATACCCGGCTATTCAGATCTGGTTACCAAACGTGGCTAAAGCCATTTCAATCAACGTTTCAATAAATAACTGTTACCAGAATAACCAAAATGTTTTACAATATAGGTAAATTGCATTAAACGCATAATTTAATTGGGTAAACATTAAACCACAAAATTGTTTAATTTAATCATCGAAGTAGGTAATATTAACAAAGCTCAATGAAAATATGAAATAACAATAATAATACACAACCCGAATGAACATGCGGTCCACGAGTTCATTTTGTGCGGCCTGCGGGCCTTTTTATACACCTATATCTTCTAGTTTTGAATCAGCCAATTCAATTTTTTTTTTAAATGTGGAATATTATTCTAAAAATACTGTTTTTTTTTATTTGACCTTCAACCTAGCAAAATTTTCACCTGCGGCGCTTTTTCTATGAACGCTAAGATTGATTATTTTGATTGTATGTTACCTTGCCATTTGTTATTTGGACTTTAAATTTGATTATTTATACCCCTAGTTTATTCTAAATCGTTCATGTAACTGAGTCTGCTGCTCATGAATATTTTAAGTAATATTTTTAATGTGTGTGTATATGTATAGTATGTCTGTTATTTTATAATTATATTAGGTTAGGTTAGTTAGTGTAAAGCGCACTTGAGGTGACTCTTCACAAACTGCGCTATAAAAAATAACTCTTTTATTTTAAAAATATTTAATGGATTTCGTTTTATGAGAAAGCTTCCAAATATGGTTTCTAACAACAAATAAGTGACAGAAGAGATTTGATAAATCGTATTTAATGGCAATCGTTCGGAGTTTGCAACGATCAAATAATTAACGTTTTTCATTCTAGTTTACAAAATACCACGAACTTGTGTCTGTCTGTTCTAAGGCCCCGCATTAATCTCTCGAGAATTTAGATTTAGGCAAGAGGTATGTCTAGCATGGGCTCTGAATCCCGACTGACCGCTGTTGAAAGGCAGATATGATCTTTCGAAAGATGGAAAGAGCGCGCCAAAATGAACAGCGTTTAGAATAAATGGGCGTAAGTGACAATTCTAAAAATATTAATAAAACACGATACATTTAAGATAGATCAAAAATCTCAAAACCAATGTGTTATGTAGAATTTAAAGACTATGAATTTTTTAAAATGTATAACATGTTAAATAACAGAAAAAACCCGTTTTTTTCTAATCTTCTGAGCATAAATTGCGGTTTTTTTTCTATCGAGGGAATTTCATATAATTATGTTTTCAGCCCGTTGACCGATTAGAGAATATCTTCAAAAAATAAAATATATATTTTTTGAAGTGCATTATATTATACCTTCAGTTTTTAACGGATATTTGTAATATATCCATATAAATTCTGTTTTGTCGAGGTATAAATCGTCAGCTAAAATGATCAGCATTTTGTTGTGATATTTTTTAAAATTTCAGAACGTTTATTGTTTTGGCCTTGCGTTATATTATAGATATATTACAAATGTTAGCGACACCAACTAGTCTCGATAACTCAATTCGAAGAGGCACTTGTCCCGGTAAGACTAGAGGATCTGGGTTCAAATCCCAGTCGCGACCGTTACCTATATATTTTCTGTGTATTTGTCTCTTTCATATTGTCATTGAGAGTTGTTAATATTATCTTCGACAATGATTAATTGTTATGTGGTTCATAAGCTTCAATAATTTCCTTCTAATAAATTAAATTATTGTTAATTTAGTTAATGCGTACATATGTATATCATAGATAACTAACAGAGAGGACGGACCGCCAAAAAACTCGATTTTGGCATACATTTCTTGCTTCATTCACATTCATACATCGTCTCATACATTCTCTTCTATTATTCCAACTTCTGACATGGCCCGACTCAAGTATTTGATTTACCTGATCGTGCCATGGGCGTCCCCGGCTTCTTCTTCCATTCACATTCGCGTCATATATTCTCCTTACACTCTTTTCTTCCTTAATCCGCTCTACATGCCCAAACCATCTAAGTGTCCTTTTTTAATCTTACTTATTACGTTTACATCAGCCTTGCATCCTTACGAATCTCAATATTTTTCACACGATCATACATGGTTTTATCACACATTCGCCTCAGAGATTTCATTTCTACGGCATTCAGCTTACTTTTATCCTTCCTCTGCCAGTTCCATGTATATATCACAGATAACATAAATATGTCCATTTGCATATTTCATGCATTCACCGGGGAAAGTATCAAATACACCCATTTTACAAAATTATTTTATTTTGGATGATAGCTGGCGTAGTCAAAAGTAGAAAACATAATGTTTTTTAGGTCAGTTAAAGTATTTATTTTATATTTTAACAAAATAAATACTTTGCGCTATCAGTAAACTTTCACAAATCGTAAGTAAAATCCGGAAATTAACGCTTACTATTAAAAACCCCGTCAAAATCAAACAAAAATCGTCATAATGCTTTACAATTTTTATATTATTTCTGCCCATTATACATTTTATTAATCAATTATTGTTGATTAGTTTTAAGAAAAAGACCAAAATCGCTTTAAAAATTGTATCCCATTTTAAAAACGTAGAAAAAAAATTACACCAATTGAAATCTAATACGCAATCCACCAGGCATCACATTTACTTCAAATAGCTTTGAAAATAAAATATATTGTATTCTTATTGGTACAAAACAAAATATAGATCCTTCGAAAAAGATCACGAAAAACGCGTATTTATTCCTATCGACGTAAATATGTCAGTCAAAACAAGAATAGCATCAATTTGTTATCAGTCTTAATCACACATCAGAGAGTTTCTCATCGCGTACCCGGAATTGTTGTGAGACGAGAATGATGACGTCACGGCTCGCAACAGAAGGGTTTTGAAATACATCCAGTCTCATTCTAGAATGTCCCCCAGGGGCGAGTTACGCAAGAAGGTCTGGCGGGGGGTTGTTTATACGATCGTGTGGAGAACTTTGAGACGTATTGTCTGAATGTACGTATTTCCGTGCACGTAAACAATTCTGAAAGTTGGCACCAATCCCTGGTATTGTCAGAGATTTTATTTTTAACTGAGAAAGGTTGAGATGTTTCTTAGATGAAAGAGGAAGGAAATGTTATCAATACCGATTTAAATGTAATAAATATAACAGATCAAATGAAAGGCTTTTCGGGATGAGACAGAATGTTATCTAGGTAGACTTATAGTATTATTTTTTTTTCAAGAAATGAATATTCACCTTTTGTCATAGTTCTAAATAATAATTTAAAAAAAAAATTCCAGCATTTTAATAAATAATTATCTGCGTGTTTCATAACTAATTCGTTTTTCATGTATTACATTTTATACGTATACATTGTATCCTGATGAAGAAACATTATTTTTGAAATTCGTAAATATTTATGTACTAAATTAGTGATTCAAACGATAAAAAATATTGTTTTACTTGGCAAACCAGCAAGTGATTGTTCACCGCAATTTTTTTTTATTTTTCAATTTTTTTTTCAAAATTACACATTTTTAATAATACTCTGACATTTCTATAAATCAGTTAAATAATTTATTTCCACATTACCCTTTAGGTTTTTAGATTTAAAAAAAAATATTTTCTTAACATCTAAATATCGCTTTATTTTGTAAATACGTCGCAAAATCAACGCCATTGCATTAGATTCGTAGTGGCGTGCAGACCATGGAGGCTGATAAGCTGTGTCTACTATTAGAAAAAAACAAACCATTAGAATAAATTTAAAAGGCGACAATTTTTTTCCATTTCCATTCTTTGTGGCAAAAAATATTATATCATAGCTTGGTTTTCTTAATAATTTTTTATAGCTCTTTTTCAAATGAGTTAAGAGGTATAAAAAAAATTACCTCAAACCGCACCTTTGTATTTCTTTTTAAAAATTGGAGAGAATGTTTTTATCTATTAATTGTTTTTGTGTTTAATTCTGAATACAACAAAGAATTTTTATTATTTTCTAACTAAATCGGTTTTTCCGATTATAAATCAGTATTTTTTAAAAACCCGTCCAAATTAGAATTGGGTGGAAGTAAATGAAATCATATAAATAATTCGTCACAATGTGGATTAACCGCAGTTTGAAAATGGTTTTGAACGCCGAACTAGCTGTCTCAATAATAATAACGAAAAATACTGTCAGAACTTGATAACAACATTATTAAATTTGATTTAAATTAAATGAAAAAAATTGCCTACATGCAAAAAACGATTTATTCAAAGAACAACGAATTTCAGAAAATAAACTGAGAACTCATTCTAATCAAATAAATTAATCAGATTTAAAGTGATATTTCATAAAGCCGTAGACTGCCCAGAGTAATTAATCACGTAAGTAACTCATTATTTTTAATTATTATCAATAGTAGATATTAAAATTTAAAAAAAAAACCAACAACTAATGAACATCCATCGTGGACATTGATTAATAGTGAGAAAGTTTAGCAGTAAAGTTTTTATCATATCGACAAACCATAATGTTCCCAATTCCGTTTATATAACTCAATTTAACATCTTCACCATCTTTCCGGAACCATTAATACTTTTTTTTTTACCGAATATTAACATTTACATGGAACTGAATTGGAAAAAAATCACTCCAGAAGTCTGAAATTTAGATTAATGACCGGAAATACAACTGGTTGAAGACCAAATAAAAATTAGCAAATTCGTGTTTTCAAAAATCTACCGCTTCCGGTAGATTATCGTGAACGGGTCTCTTTATCTTATCGTAGAGGTTCTAGGTTTCACAAGTACCAACCTAAAACTAGCGTTGCCCGGCGTTGCTCGAGCAAGGTAACACTAAATGAGTTTATAGTGCCTCCACACGACTGGTTTGCTAGATTATAGAATTACTAGAAACCACAGCGCCCAAATGCTCCTCCTTTCCTTCGGTCAAACACATAGTTTGATCCTTTCCCATATGTTTTTTTTAAGGTAGGCAAGTCAAATGTGTATGGAGGCAGCTATAAACTTAATTTGTATGATACACAAGTTCATAACCATGCATGGATTTTTATTGAAACTCACTATATACAAATGTAATTTTCTTGAATGGTATATTTTAACTAATTACGTCACCAGATTTTACATATGTGTTAATTTGTAGGTATGTAGTTACATCTGAAAACATTTATTCCTTTAAAAATTAATAAGAAGTACTTTGTTTACATCACTGCTTTTATTATATAAATATTAAAACGTTTCCTCATCAAAATACACTGTATATTTACTGTACTGTGTACCCTGATGAGCAAAGCTTTGCTTTTGAAACATGTTGAAATTTATGTATTAAAAACAGTAGTGAAAAAAGTACTTATTACATTTTTAATAATGACGCCACAACATAATTACATAAAAATTGAAAAAATTTATTTCCTTCCTTAAAAAAATAGGTATCCGAATAACCCGAAAATATTTGAATTTTTCCTACAACCATCATTATAAGCAGAAATTGTTCCTTGTGCATTGATGGAGGAATTAGACAACAGAGTATTGTACCCGCGACTCCTGGGATGGGCACTCGAAGGTTTGAAGCGCTCGACTAACAAACCGATCCAAAAGCTCGCTGGGGAGGTTATTCTACATCTACCCTATTCTCCTAATCTTGCTCCATCTGATATTAACGTTTTTCATTACAAAAATATCAGAGAAAATTCAAGTGACAACGACGTTGTTATTCAATTATAGTTTGGCGACTTCTTCATTAACAACCATCGAATAACGTCAATCGTGGAATCCAAAACTGTCGGAACGTTAGGAGGTTTATCAATTTTGGAGGCGGCTATGGGTACCGCCACCACGAGAACTATTCATTGGATAACAAATCAACATCCCTGCCATTGAACATCCCAAGTGGTTCGCTACCTTTAGTGACTTAGCAAGGGTTCCCGGGTTCATGGGCTGAGGTTTGTCTAGGTCTTTTCATCAGCTGCGTGTTGTAGACCCCTCAACCTCTCCAGCTGAACTCTTTCGTCCTTGCTCCGATGTGGGAAGGATGCATTAATACATCCGTCTCTCCTGGACACAATTTCCTCCCAGAACTTTTTTTCTTTCCTTCCGGTAAAAAGACCCTACACACAACTTTCACAAAGATGATAAGATAAATGATATGATATATATAAAATAAAATAAATAAATAAAAACAATCATGAAAAGTGGACGATAATAAATTAATTTTCTACACAGTTAAAAAACGTACATTTCATCAAAGTAATATGAAGAAATCGTATGGAATCGTAAATCCTATGGTTTAATTGTTCCCTTTTTGACGTCTAGCTTTCTTCAATCCATCAGTGTCGCACAGTTTAAGCATTTGTAATAAATCTATTCACTGCGACCGATCGTAAAATCAATTGTTTTATTTTAGGCATAAAGTCCGGCGAGCATTTCGAATAAACACTATCGCAATCAGACAGACGGCCGGTGGAAGTTTAGAGATTTCTCATCCATAATTTAATAGCAAGCTTTCAGACGGCGCTTTATGCAAGTTTAAACTTAATCATCAAAAATCCAAACAGAAAGTCTAATAACTGTGGTATGTGTGTGTCAAAATAAGAACAGATCAATTTGATTACGTTCTAGTACACTCAAAGCGTCAGTATTTTGGTCGGTACAAAATAATGTACGCGACAAATCTCTCAAAAAATAAGTCATGCTGATAAACGAAACAATTCTTATAACGTTTTAACCTTCCCGCTTCCAAGAGAGTTAGTTAAAATCTCTAAAATTACTAGCTTCCATGTATTATTTTAAATGGAGACCTTATAGTTTTGATATTTATTGTATCCCTACAAAACCTATAAACACGTAATTTACCATAAAAAAAACTTGAGTACCAAATTGATACAGAAAACATATATTAATAGGATGTGTAGATATCATTCCTAGCCTCAAATAATATTTTATGCGCGCTGAAATCGCACCCGCTGCTAAAAGTTTCCGCCATTCTTCTTCCCCAGTGGTGGGTCATGCACGCCATCTCACTCGCTTGCGCTATTATCAAAGCTGCGTGAGGGGGAAGGTAATCGACCGCCGGGCCGCCGGCGGGTAGCAAAATGTTCATATACGCGGTTAGTCAGTAAACCGGCCGAATACCACATTCTTTGATGAATGTATAATACAAAATTAAGATAATTTTGTCACGAAAACACATTGAATTTGTACCTAAGCAATAAGAAGAATTTGAAACAAATTTTATGAATGCATATTTAAAAAATGGCATAATGATAAAATGCATGGGGTAACTAAGTCACCCCTCATCCCAATGAAAGTTTTGTTGTACGTCTTGCCGAAGGTTAATGGAAACTGCCATAAATTACGTTGCGTGAAATTGGTGAAAAGTTTTCAAATATTCAAATTCTTTCTTGAGCATAAGATCAATTTCATTGGCCTATTTGAATTGAGCTAAAAGTATTATGTCAATTGGACTCGTACAGTCATTACATACTTCAGAGTGATTTAGATTTCCCACCGCATTCAATAATTTTCGAATTTCATTAACCATTTCCGTTTCATCTTAATCATACGTAGTTAAGTACGCAGATTAAACTAATTACCCTCTGATTTATTAATTGCACACAACCAGTTAGTTTACCTGTAATTATGTCGCGGAATATACCAGTGTGTATATAGTGAAATATTTTTAAATACTAATTTATACCAAAACGTTATCGAACCCATAACTTCAGAATGCTTATCTCGGCTCTATTATGAATATCTCAATACAATACTTATAAAATGAGATATGAAACAAGTATAATATACAGCTTTTTGGATGGGACATTTCCATTTTTTTTGGAGTCTATTCCGTTGTCTAGGCGAAAAACTTGGGATAACAAAATGTTCCGTTTCCAGAGCTTTGAAACGGAGACACGCATCGTCAATTTTTGAGAGAAAAAACAAAAGTTAACTTTATTATGAGTGATCATTTTAATTTAGCGGTTCAAATTGGTTTTAAGTAGTTTGGAACAATCACCTATAGTCTCTCCTTTTCCTGCAAAAGTCTTACGATGCAGTACACAACTACATAGGCAAGAATCTCTTTAAAATGATTCTTCTGTACAATCCTGCAACCAGCATGTTTGAGAAAAGACAAATAATCTTGGTTTATGAATAACCTGACAATATTTGAAAAACTTTTACTACCACCATAATAAGCGGAAGTTGTTGCTGGTCTAATGATGGAGGACTTATATAATAGAGGAATTGAACCCGCAAAGGACGCCTGAGTGGGAAACCGAAGCATTTGTCAACTCAGCCACTGAACGGTCTTATTGAATTATTGAAAACGTATTGAAATGTTCACATTTGTGTAAAATGATATTAAAATATTTATTTTCAGTAGAAAGCAAACAATTTGTGGTGTGACATTATATACGAATCAACTAACTAACCATCACGCCGTTTCAGAAAGGACGGACCACCAAAAAACTCGATCTACGCATACATTTCTTACTTCATTCGCATTCATACATCGTCACATACATTCTCTTCTATTATTCCGACTTCTGACATGGCCCGACTCAAATATTTGATTAACTTAATCGTGCCATGTCTTCCTTGGGTGTTACCGGCTTCTTCTTCCATTTATATTCGCGTCATATATTCTTCTTATACTCCTCAAAATAAGAACCAAAATACGCTTGTAATGTATTTATTATTTGAGAGTCTATGTTAACATATTTAGCTCCCGATGAGACTTATTATTAATAAAAAACTTATTGATAAAATATTAAGAAATTGTCTCTTAACAAAGCTATTGTTATTAATTTAGGAAAAAATGTATTTTTATATGGGCTATCCTTATGTTGAATTTATTTTATCACAAATATGCATTGAATATACGAGTATAAGTAAGGAATTTTTAAATATTTTTAATTATATTGATTAAGATCTACATGGCTCTTTGCCAATTATTATTAGAATATGGTATTATCGGATGAGGCAGTTCTAATGATAATATTCTTAATTTACTCATTAGAACACAAAAAGCAGTCATGAAAATTATACTTAAAGTTCCAGTAAGATGAAATCTTCAACAAACTTAACATTATGTCAATAAAACAATTATACTCTAAAGCAATTATACAAGTTTACATTCATAAATACAAAAAACAAGAAATAACAACAATCACACATATTAGAAACACTAGATCTCCAAATCAAAAGCACATCCGACAAGACATCTCACAAAATTTGGACAGAAAAGCTTCTTATACTATGGTACTAAACTCTACGACAAAATCCCACTCTTTCAAAAATCATAATAATGATGCGTTACATAGGGAGATCTGAAATAGAAAATATATTAACACAGAAACAACTCAACTGTACTTAAAATACTTAACCGTATAATGCATATTTTTCAGAAATCACATCAATTTAACTAACTTAAAACATGTGTGGATATAAACAAAGCGAATCAATTCAAGAACACGAGTACTACCCTCACTGGCCACTGACCGTTGGTAATAGTCCTGTAGGTCGATAGATTATTACAATATAACCCAGTCAATGACGAACAAAAAACTGGATGCTCTTCATAATCGATGAGTTTTACTCATGCTCATAATCATCCATCACAATCACTACACCTAGCACACCTACGTGACGTCATTGATAATAAATTACAATATTTTTGAAGGTCAATCATCCTTCAACCGCGTGCGCCGGCAGGTGTCGTATTGTGCACCGCCTGAATGAAGTTGGGTGGGCTGCGGCAGGGCGGGGGTGCGGGGTGAGGGGTTCTGCGCACGCGCACACCAGTCCCCGCACTGTATCGACCACCGACACCATGACCCGCACAAGACACATATGCCGTCCTGTGACGTCAGAGCAGGGGGTACCGAAATAACACGGCGGAGCTTTTTATTTTATAAAGCTGTAGCTTCACAGAGCTTCTTACAGGGTAATGAAGAAAAAAACGTCATCACAAATCTTCAGTTTGATTTTATCTGCCACTCTAAATGTCATACATGAATTATGCAATACATAATGAGGCTAAAATTAAAACATAACCGACATTTTACATTTCTAATACTTTTTTATATTCTCCTATGAAGGTTGGATTAACAACTTTTTTGTTTTAAATTGTATCATTTTGCACCTAATTGATTACGTACCTTCGCGCACAACTGTTAAAAAATATGTAATATAAAATATAACAATACCAGGCTCCAATACGTTGAAACATAACATGTCGTTGGTAGACATTAAAACGATAAGTAGGTAACATTACGAATTATTTGGGAGAGCGATAAGGTACCGGCTCCGAGCCCAGAAGACGCGGATCAGAAAATCAACAAACATAACAATAGCACTAATAATTGCGAGAGAAATTTACAACCAGGTGACGCCATCTGTTGCAAAATGATTATATTGATTACGAATATTTAAAAAAAAATTGCTACTTTTATTTTCATGTTCTATTTAAACGAAATAAATAATTACTTTTGCGTATTTGAATTCTTTTATGTGAATACCGCGCAAGAGTCTCAACTGCTCGCTGTTAACCTGAGCCAGTGAGACTATGGCATCCCCAATTGCGGTATTTTTTGAGGCTGAAGAGAAGGGTGTGAGGAGGAGAAGGAAATCAGATCTGGTCACAAAATACTGCTGAAGCCATTTCAAGAAACGTTTTGATTCTGAATTGTGGTCTTTCGCCAGAACTATACCGAGAGGATCTGCCATGCTGGAATATGCCGCGAGTATACTATATATTATTTTATATGTAATAAATGTTCAATGATATATTTTAATTCATTAAAATTTGCTCGCACACGCCGAGATTTAAACCCGCTACCATTTAATTCGTAGTCGAGAGCCTAATGAACGTACGTAATTTAATCTTGAAACGATAATGAACGTGTTGGTTTGGAAAGGAAAACTTGATCTAAAACTAATAGGTATCTATAAAATCACAGCAGATTGTAAGGAAAAAAGTCATTACATTTAAAATGATGTTTTTTTTATGAAACATGTTGAAAAACAGAATTATTCGAATAAATAGTCAAATATTAAGAATTTACATGCTTGTCTCTGATAAGATACAGCACGATGATTCTAACAGATTGAATTTAAATAATCAACTGAGTTATAAAAGGAAAAAAAAGACACAGTACAGGATAATATTATGAAAAGGTTTTATTTATATAAATCAGCCTTAGTGTTAAGAGGGAAATAATAAATTCATGAACAGAAGGTCAACTCTGAGAGTTAAAGTATAGACAGGGTACACCATAAAACGATAATCTATCAGTGAAATAATCCACCCAGACATTTTAGAAGGGGAAAACAAATATACTTTTATTGAGAAGGTAAATCTTGTAGAAGGTAGAGTTTGAGCAGATAAAATTCGGCAAAATACGGAAAGTTTTACTTTAAAATCACGTACACTTATACAAAGGTATCGATTCACCCCGCCTCAAACATCCGCCCCCCTTAAAAATCAAGTTCAGCTGTTCGGATCGATGCAATGCATTCCTCCAAAGGCTCCTCCCACCCGATAAAAAAAAAACAGAATCGCTCGAAAAGCATACTTGTGGAACAACAGCCGATGACGTAGACTGTTGGGGTTGGTCCGTGACGTCACATGACGTCAGAGACGCACCCCGAACTGTGGGCCGAATGACGTCACCAATGTAGTAACAGTGCGGCGGGAAGGGGAGGTTGCGAAGTATGGGGGGTCGATTATTCTGTCGTATTTCGAGAAGTGAGATTGTGTGCGTGTGGGTGGGTATGTGGGAACAACGCGGGATCGATAGATTGCGGAGAAAGTATCGGGTAAACATGAAAACTTATAACGTTTTCATTTAGCTAGTTTTGAGAATAATATCTATTCTTCCCAGCACGTATGTTTGGAATGTAGCGCGTTGCTAAATCCTGTGTAGCTCTTGGATCGTTCAGAAATGAAAATTTCTGCATTGCCGTGATATCCTAACCTTCCTCTATTATTGTATTATACCATTTATTTTAATTTTATTGTACAACTAGCTGATGTGTACCCGGCCTTGCTCGGGATTTTTTTTTTAAATAAAGTTACGAAATTGTGAATTCTTGCTTGTCATTAGGGTGCCATAATTGATTTGATAGCGAAAGTAAGTATCTCCAAATAAAGAAACATTCATTTGAATTTTTTATTTCAGTCCAGACGTTTATTTTTCAAAATATATCTAAATCATAAAATTCTTAAGTAGGTACCTACTCGTGTTTTCCATTTTGAAAATTGTTATATAAAATAACCGTCAGGCGGTCTTGTGAAGGAGAAGGAGAGGAGGAAGGTTGGGAAAGAGCGGTTACGGGAGACAATTCATTAGTTTAGACTTACTTGGCAGGGAGCTCGGCTCTGGACA
>JAHDVE020002479.1:0-56462 GCA_022606495.2 Halesus radiatus | reverse complement strand
ACCTCGGACCCGGAAACGACTTTAACATCCGGTACAACAGGGGCGGCACGGCCAACATCCTCGTGCGCTCCATGGAAGACCATCGAGCCCTCACCAACGGCCTACGAGCGGAAGCCACGAGCTTCCACACCTTTACGTCGGAAGCCGACAAGACCAAGAAGACGGTCATCAAGGGCCTGCCCGATGTGGAGATCGAACACATCATGGAAGACCTCGAGAGCCAGGGCTTCCCCGCCACCAAGGTCGTCAGGATGACGACAACTTCCTCCGAGTACCCGCTCTTCCTGGCCCACTTCAACAAGGAAGTGGATATGGGGAGACTAAGGACCTCCGTCCTATACCTGTGCCACTGCAGGATCAGGCTGCAAAAGTACCGCAGCAAGCACCTGCAGCACGGCACCCAGTGCTACCGATGCCAGGGGTTCGGCCACGGGTCGAGCAACTGCTCTCACACGGCACGCTGTGTCAAATGCCTGCTGGAGCACGCATCATCCGAGTGCCCCAAGAAGACCAGGGACGAGCCCGCCGCGTGCTGCAACTGCGGAGGCCCTCACCCGGCCAACTACCGAGAGTGCCCCTAGAGGGTACAGTACGTTTCTGCCCTCCAGCGCAGATCGACGACGCGCCACACCACCCCCCTGAACAGGGCAACAGAGGCACGACCCCCACCACCCACCGTCAGAGCTGATAACCGGCGATCCTGGGCCAACGTCACCAGCGGCTCCACCCCGCCTCCTCCACCGGCCGAACCACGCCACCGACCCGAACCGGAACCGACCACCAACAGCGATGCTGATGACATCATGGCTCTGCTGCACGGCCTCATCCGAGTGCGCAGCAGACTGGCTTCCTGCAAATCCAAAGCAGAGAAGCTGATCATCCTCATGGAGCTCCTCAACGACACCATCAATGGATAAGGACGCATCCGTGCTGAAGATACTCATGTGGAACGCACGCAGCATCCAGAACAAAACCGACGAGCTGCTAGACCTGACCAACAGTCTCGAGATCGACATCATTCTTCTCAGCGAAACTCAGCTCTCTGAAAAAACCAGACTCAGAGTGCCAGGCTACGACGTCTACAGGAACGACAGACCACTACCTGAGGATAGAAGGGCACGCGCAGCGGGCGGAACAGCCATCCTCACACGCCGAGGACTCCAGATAACGAGACTACCAACACCTGCTATGGAAAACATGGAAGCTACTGTCATCAGAGTCGAGATAAACCACCTACCGACTACAATCATCTCTGCATACTGCCCGTCGAACTCAGCGAATATCACGAGAGGCGACCTCAACAAATTACTCGCGCTAGGTACAAGAGTACTCGTAGGAGGCGATCTAAACTCCAAACACCGACATTGGAATAACTTCAGATCCAATAAAAACGGAAATATTCTCTTCAAACACCTCGAGAATCACGACTACGTAGTGCTCGCACCGGACAAGCCGACCCTTTACAACCCGAGGATGAAATACCCGAGCACTCTCGATATCGCGCTGGTGAAAAACATACCACACATATCTCCACTGATGACATTAGACAAACTATCATCCGACCATTTTCCGGTGAGCTTCACAATCGGCGGCAACATCACGAGAAAAACCAGAACTCAACTCGATCTCCGAAAAGCCGATTGGAAAAACTTCAAGGAGGGGATCAACGAGCAAATCTACCTAACATCTGAGACTCTCACTACGCCGGCGCGCATTGACGAAGCGGTCAACTCGCTGACGAAAAACATCCAAACACCCCGCGATAAGTGCATCCCCGTGAAGAAAATCCAACCCTTCACCGTGAAGCTCACACCGCACATCAAATTTCTGATCACCGAAAAAAATAGACTTCGCCGAATCCACCAGAACACCCGAGAACCCTGCTTCAAAGTAGCCGTCAACGCTCTCGGCAGAGAAATCAAGGAAGAGATCGCGAAGTTGAAAAATACTCTGTGGTCAGAAAAAATCACGTCTCTCACCACCCAGGACAACTCACTCTGGAAAATGGCAAAGGCCCTGCGCTATCAAGATAACAGCATCCCGCCCCTCAAACAGATCAACTCCTCGAACCTGGCACTCTCGGACGAAGAAAAATCCAACACCTTGGCCGACGGATTCGAGAAAGCTTACGCTACAACGGACGACATGAGCGACCCGGCAGTAACCAGCATGGTAGACAGCACACTAGCAGAGCTACATTTGCTTCCCCAAACCGATGTGGACGACATCAGGTTCGCTTCACCGAAAGAAGTGGCCCACATCATCAGGTACCTCAAACCCAACAAGGCACCGGGGGAAGACCAAATCACCAACACGCTCCTCAAACACCTTCCGCAGAGAGCTATCATCTACCTGACGAAGATCTTCAACGCCTGCCTACTGCTAGGCCATTTTCCCGCCTCATGGAAAAACGCCTGCGTCCTACCTTTCCACAAAGCGAAAAAAGATCGATCGAATCCGACCTCATACCGCCCCATCAGCTTGCTGCCCACGCTCAGCAAGGTACTCGAGCAAGTCATCCTCAACCGGTATCTCCCCCACCACGTCAACAACAAGACTCAGAAAGAAACATTCGACAGTCCACCAGCTCACGCGCGTCACGGAGCACATTTCGAGAGCTTTCAACGTGAACCAATACACCACCATGGCTCTACTAGACCTCGAAAAAGCCTTCGACACAGTATGGATGGACGGGCTGATTCACAAATTGTACATCACCAAAACACCTACGTACATCATCCGAATAATCCAAGCCTATCTGAAGAACCGAACCTTCAACGTCAAAGTGAGGGAGACCACATCGACATCACGAGAAGTACCCAAGGGCGTGCCGCAAGGAAGTCTACTCGGGCCCCATCTCTTCAATCTCTACACCTACGATGTTCCCCCTCTCAACCGGTGCAAGAAAGCCACGTACGCCGATGACATGGGCCTGTACGCGTCATCAGTAGCGCCCAGACTGGCCGTGAAATACCTACAAGAGGGTCTCAACACCATCGGAGACTACTACAAAAAATGGCGCCTCAAACTCCACGAGGCCAAAACCGAAGCCATCACCTTCACACGTAGGCTGAAAAACAAGACACCGAACGAGAAAATCACCATGAGCGGAACTCAACTAGATTGGAAACCCGAAGTGAAATACCTAGGCCTCACCATGGACAGCCGCCTAAACTGGAAAAGCCACATCGACAACGCCAGAAACAAAGCGCAGCAAGCTATAGGAGCAATCAGCCCCATCTTCAATCGGAGAAGCCCACTAGCTGAGAAGAAAAAACTCTTACTATACCAGAGTCAAATCTGCCCAGTTCTAACTTATTCCATTCCAGTGTGGAGTAACATATCCAAATCTACATACAAGAAAATTCAAACTCTTCAGAACAAATGTATAAAGATTACGTACAATACACCTATGTACACAAACCTCAAGATCCTACAAGAACAACAGGAAATTCCCACACTCGAAGAATACTCTCACCAACTGACGACGAGATTTTACAACACCCTAAATCCCGAAAATCCACTTGTGAAAGAGCTGGGCGCATACAATTCACCTGACGATCTCCCGTTCCGCTACAAGCACAGGATGCCGAAACACATTATTCTGGAGCTCTACGAGTAAAAGTAAACAACAGTAAATAGTTCAGAACTAAATGTTTGTCTTTCCCAGTTTTGTTTAGGGTTTTTTATCCAGTTAAGATCTTTTCCCTAAAAAGTCATGAAATGTAATTAATAAATTCAGTCAATTTAAATAAAACCATCAGATGGTACTAGTAATAAGGCCAAAGTGGCCGGAGTACTAGCTGTGAACACAGGGTATTTGTGAAGCCTCAGCTAGTTAGAGAGGATTACGAAAGAACTGTAAAAAATAAAAAATAAAAAAAAAATAAAAAAATAAAAAAAAAATAAAATAAAAAAAAAAGAAAATAAACCAGTCACACTCGGACGAGCAATCGTGACTCGTACCCAGTCACATCTTGTAACCACAGAAAGTTTTTCATTTCTCCTGCCTCCCATCTGAAGGATTCCTGAACCTGCCTCAAGAATAGTCGGCCCCGTACCCCCAGAAGCATAGACAGTGGCTTAATCCAGCACCTACATGTTTACAGTCTTGTAACGACAATGGTCGCTTACAATAGTGCTATGCACACTACTGACTATGCTAACCACCTTGGGTTGTACATAAAAGCAAAAAAGAAAGGACAAAGTTTACCAATTTGGTAACTTACTGAATGTTGGGAGCTCAATCGAACTAATGATACAAAAGATTCAATTATTTATCCAGTTTAATAAATTACTTACAAATGTTTCAAAGACGTCCATTGAATGTTAGGATAGTATTGCACAGTTAAGTTGTCCTTATTCTAACGTTGTTGAGTAGTCCTTGAAATGCACAAAGTGTCATATTGAAATAAATTCATTGCATTAATATTTCACAAAACTAAAATACAGATATTACCAAGAAATGTAAAATCTTTCTGCAATGTGTGAATTTACTTAATGATGTCTTGATAATGAAGCCAAATATCTTTTTGAGTCCTTATTGATTCCGATTTCATCAGATTTTGTACAACGTCCAATTTTAACGAATGGTGGCTTGGAAGATTTGAACTAATATCTAACTTACCGTCGCGCCGTTTCGTGGCATGGATAAACAGATAGGATAGACCGCCACATAACTCTGACTTGACACACACAACTCGCTTGACAACAACAAACCTAAACCCTTACATATAGAAAGAAAAAAAAATTACTCCGACAATTAGAAATTAACAAACGAACGAATGATCATAATATAACATTAATTAATAAACTAATGAAAATTATATACTTACCGGTTCTCAGTATGTTCACATTATCAAAACAATACAACACATTTAAATAAATCAATTAAGACAACATTGTCAGTTAAATACGAATAAACACATTATAAATGTGAAAACCTCACAGAATTCAGAATTTTAATTGTTTTCTAACTAAATCGGTTTTACCGATAATAAATCATTACCCGTCCAAATTTAAAAGGAGTGGGAGTAAATTAAATCATATAAATAAGTCGTCACAATGTGGATTAACCACAGTTTGAAAATGGCCTTAAACTCCGAAACAGCTGTCACAATAATAATAACTGTAAATATTTGCAGAACTTAATAATAACATTATTAAATTTGATTTACATTAAATTAAAAAAATAAATAAATAGAGTTTTACGAATTAAACACAAAAACAATTGATACACACATAGCTTGACTCAAGTATTTGATTCTCATGATCGCGCCATGTTTTCTTCGGGCGTCCCCGACTTCTTCCACCATCAATGTTCATGTCTTTAATTCTCCTCACAATCCTTTCTTTGTGTGTCTATTCTACATGGCCATAATATAAAGACAATTTAAAACAACTTGATATTTAGTAAAAAAAAGTGCAGGCCGCCTCGGAACAGGAAACCCTAGTGAGGAGGACTGTGAATACTGTGACTTTATACTTGTGTTATAAAAATATACATTATACTTACATACTCTATATATACGAGTATAATATGCTTTATACTTCTAATTTATTTCTCAGAAACTAATAAAAAATAGAATAAAACACCCAAGTATCCTTACATCAGCCACGTATTCTTTCCGAATTTTCACGTTTTTAACACGGTCATACATAGTTTTACTACAAATATGCCTAAGGGATCTCATTTCTATAGCAATCAGTATAATTTCATCCCTTCTCTGCCAGTCACATGCCTCTTTTCAATATATAAGGGTTGATATTCGTAGTCCATTATCTGAGTACTAAATAAGTTCACGAAAATTGATAAAAAAAATTAATCATTGAAGAAAATAATAAACATAATAACCTAAATGAAACATGAAAACGTAAGAAACGACAGAAAATAAAAAGATTTCAGTCGCATCTGGGACTCGAACCCAGGGCAACCGCTTTACCAACTTAGCTAATGAGACCAGTTCAATTTATGTCATCTTCATCGATATCTTATCTCAAATTCAAGATTTGTATTATTGGCAGCTATCTTTATGATGATTACAAAGTTCTTAACGAACACAATTGCAAACTAGACAGTGTCTCGGATTAATGTCCTATTTTTTTAATTATATGAGACATCTATTGAATTTTTATAAAAGTCTAAAGAATATATTCAATTTTAATGATTAATTATTTTGATTGAGATTTAAAAACCTCATTTTAATATTTAATCATTGAAGAAAATAATATTAACATAACCTAAATGATACATTAAAACGGAAATGAGAGGTTCTGGGTTCGAGTCTCAGATGCGACTGAAATCTTTTTATTTTCTGTTGTTTTTTTTTTCGTTTTCGTGTTTCATTTAGGTTATGTTAATATTATTTTCTTCAATGATTGAATATTACAATGAGGTTTTTAAATCTCAATAAAAATAATTAATAATTAAAATTTGATAAAAAAAATTGTTTTCCTTGCATATTAGCGATAAGCCGATATGGACTTGTATTTTGGAGTGGATTTTTAATAAAAATGAAAGTAAATGGAAGTACGACAAATTCTTATCTTGCCTATACAATAATTAGGGTTAAAAGGCAAAGGTCAGCTACAAGCGCAAGCGATACGCTGGGCTTAGAGCTTGAATGAATGTCCGAATTAGTGCGCGACAGAATGTCTATTAGTTTTATACCCGGTTTGTTTCCGGGTCATAACTTCGCTGTTTAAGTATTTAGAAGTGGATCTATATACACTGGTAATGAGCTTAAGTAAAGACTCTGTGTGACGAAATAGCGTAGTAGCTAATTGTAATGGGTTCATCGCAATACAACTTGACAATGATAATGATACTTATTTCCATACTTTCCATTTATATCGGAACCGGTATCGAAAATCTTTACTTTAACGAGCCGTTCATTTGTGCCGGATCATTTCGATGAGCTGTGAGTGTACGACTCCAGGTAAACCGTATCACCGCTCAATTGAACTGTGACTCTTTTTGACAAAACTTGGAACCACCTAAAAAGATTGTTTATTTATCCAAAAATATAAACATATCTCGGATGTTCGATGGTATTCTTACCCATTACTACAATAACGCATCTTTCAATAAGATTATTGGTTTACATAAAATCATCATATACGTGTCTAACTTTTACAAGGCTAAATTATGAGACTTGTGGGGCAATTAATATTTAGCGCCATGACCCATCTCAAAGCATTTGTTCTTAAAGGCTCACGTATTCGTGTGTAGAGATAAGAATAATCACCGCGTTTACAAGTGTGTGGGGACTGTACCGTAAGTGAATGGCATCTAATAGTCTGGCATCTGGATGTTATGTGCCTACAGCTATACGCTCGGAGCTGGGAGCCCTAAGAGTAGGGATTCGTATGAATTGGAGTATGATCTCATGAACTGGGAGTCAGCTCTTAATATGTGCCGGCTCTTAAATGAGCCGTCGTTCAATTGAGTCGTACCAAAATATTGAGCTGGTACCGTGACTCCCGCTCTTAACAAAATGAGTCATGACCAAGCGCTACTGCGATTACATGCAGATATGTAAATATAGTTGCCATTAACCTTTTCCACGCGTCAAAGAAATAATATTTCGGAACGATACTTATCATAAAATGCATGCAGTGTAAGTCGAAATGACTGAAACTAGTATTCTAGAGTTAAGCACTTTTATAATTAAAAGGAGAACGATTGCATTCTGTGAACCAAATAAAGATGGTTTACGTAGTGTAAATGACCTATAATACCGAGTTTATCTGCAGTTCAATGATTAACAAATAATATTTTCTTCAAGTGAACTCGGTTCTTGTTAAACAAAGTGTGTTCCCTCGGAGATTTAATTGTTTGACCTTGTTTTTATCTCTGTGATACGCACGAGACGAAATTATATTTTATTTTATTTAATTTTTAAATTACTGCGTAAATAAAACAAATTTACTTAATTGTCGTTTAATTCATTAACCCCTCATTTTCAGTGTTGTCAACTGATTTGAAATGTCTCTAATTATTTCAATATCTCTGTAAATAACTAAAAACATAGTTCATGTTTTAAGGCGTTCCTTAGAAATCCGTTTGTTTTCGAGTACCCACTATTTATTGAACGCAATATATTTTTTTAAATAACTTAATATAAGCTGAGTTTTGAGGTAGTGAGCGAGAGGAGTACGAGGTTTCGCTCACCATACCACGATGCGCGGTCATCAGTAGCAGCCGGCGGTCTGCCAGCTGTAATGGACCTATCATTTACGCATGGCCAATATTTTCCTCATTTCAAGCACGTATCCACAATATTTTATGATATTATGTACTATTCGTAAAATGATTTACATAAGTAATAAATGTAAAACAGCAAATTTTTCCCCAATTAAAAATTTTAAAATTCTAAATGTGTACCCTGTACACTGAGTATACAGCACCGGTGCTCGGGGGATTTTCTAGCACCGTAAGGAAAGGGTTTAAATGGCGTTGAATTTTGGCATCTTGCTGACGGGATAAATTCAGAATAATCGTTTTGTGTATTACCCATATTACGTACATTTTTTAAAAATGGATTTACTTTGTTTCGATACCAACGCTTTAAATCTTGGTTGGTGAACTGGTAGTTAAGGAACCGTCAACAATGACGAGCCAAAAAAAGGATTTTGTTCTCGTTACAAAGCGGGCAAATTCGAAAAAAACATTATTTTAAGATATGGTTCAAATTGTTCTCCCAAAACTCGTGTTTTCCATACCCTTCAATATTTCTTAATTTCGTTATAATATCGTTTTAGAATTCAACTTCCAACAAGAAATCTTATTTTTATGGCTTTTAATGTTGTTTCGTTCCATTATTTTGTATTTTTCAATCTCAGGGTTAAAATTTGATTTTAAATGTTTTTTTTATATACATACTAAATCAAGCTTTGTGTCAAACCATGTTTTTATAGTGGAATTATTATTTTGGGGGCATAAAGTTCAAACAAAGGGAATAATGTATGTGTAAGACTAACGTATTAATAAAACAGTATGATAATATACGAATATAACTGGCTTACAATTAGATAAATTTAAAAATTAGAAAAAGTTTTTAAAGTCATCTTACAGTATTAATGTCGTAGAGTCCTGTGTTAATCGTCGTATAGATGCGAAAAGTATAAATTGTAATTTCCCCTTATACACAAAAGAGTCTGCGATACAATTCGTAGCACGATGAATACACTGTGTCTTTTTTACGTGTGTTCAAAACTGTTATGTTTTATCAGCGCGGGGGAGTGCAATGTGTAAAATGCAGCAAAAACCGCGGTAGCGAGTGTTAATCTGCTGGTTGAATAATTTTTTTTTTTTAAATAATCTCTTAAATTTACTTCACGTTAATAACGATTTTTTTAATACTGTTATTTTAAATTTTAATTAAAACAACTCTAATTTTCTTTATTTTATTTATATTAATGGTAAAAAGGATTTATTTTTTACTTTTTTATTTTTATTTAAATTTATTATTTAATATTTTATGATAAATTTGTTTATTTTATCAATTATTTTAACATTTTTAATTAATTACTTACTTTCATCAGTTATTGTTAACTTTGGTTTATATTTATAATTTATTTATTTTCTTAATTTTTTTGTCTCACTTATCATTAATTTTTATTATAGTATTTATCCTGATGAGGGAAGCTTTGCTTCTGAAACATGTATAAATTTATATATTAAAAACCGTGATGTAATCAAATTTCTTCTTATTAATTATATTGACAATATATGGGTTTGAAGGATATTCATCCTGATACCAAGGAACATGAATAATTCGGCTTTTCCTTTTGTCTTTCGGTAAAGGTATAAAACACTAGATTCGTTTGTCAGGAATAAATCAATCACACGTTGGGAACTATCTACCTTCGTAAAAAATTGCTTTTGGAGGCTAAACTCTATCTGACTTGGTGTTATTTTTCGATCCAGCAAAAATTATAGCAATAAATCATTATTTATCACGCTTAATGGACATTGAACTTATTATAAGAGTAATGCGTTTTCTATATTACAAGATGTCAAAGCGGTGGGTGTATTACCCTGTCCACCATGTAACTGTAAAACATAATAAAATTATTGTTCTAATATTGGAATAAGAAAATCTTTAAACTAAGCAATAAACATTACGGCGGTCTCAGAGACATTATCCACCATTTATTTGTATACATATTATACAGGGTTATTCAAAATGATAGACTCAATTTCGTATCGCTATATTTCCAGAATTATACGTTATATATGAATGGTCTACATAGCAATTGATAGAGGAGGTTCGAAAGTTTAGAATCTTACCGCTAGATCGTTCATAGTTGAGCAAACGACCTCTAGAGTGCTCGCGCCACCAAGCAGCCATTTCGTGTCAGTTTGTGAATAAAATGGCTACTATGCAGCAGATGGTTTTCTGTGTACGTGAGTTCTATTTTAACATTGAAACTCCAACTAGAAAGAGCATTTGTCGTTGTAAAGGATAAAGCCAGAGTCGACCGCGTGTATAAGAGGAGAACGTGCGAAATTGGGTCCATCAATTTGAAAAACCCTGTATATGTGAACTGCGCCGTAGGCAATAGTCTGGGCACTGACCCACCAGTGGACAATCGGGTTCTCTAACTTCTGGTAGCCTTCTCTCATTTATACTTCTCGATATTGTATCAAAGCATGCACCTTCTATTGGAAAACATCTCAACGCGCTGCATCATGAAAGGAGGCCAAACAGTACTCAATAGCGCTCGGAGCCGGTCATGACTAATGTTATGCTTATTTACATTGAGGCAAGAGTAAGTCTAACAGGGAGTTGTCATAGTTGTATAAAACAAAAACCTGCCTATACAAATACTAATACTATGATACGGACACTTATTACAAACATTACATCAACGCATTTATCAGAATATATTGATTAATTCAGGATAATATTCGTAAGTGTCATAAATTTGAAAGTCAGATCTCCCATATAAATAAAAACCAGATACATTCGGGTAGAACTTTGCAATTATACATAAAGATAATATGGGAATAATTGAGGCTAATATTCGTAAGCCTAAAAATATGAAACATGATATCGATAAAAAATAAGTAAAATAAACTGGTAGATCAATGGTGAGGGCGTTGTACCGGTAAGACAGAGGTCCTGGTACCATAATGTAGTACAATAATGTAAGAATAGACAAATTATAAACATTAATAAAAATTCATTATACTGGGTAAGTAATTACTTTATATAAGAAATTAAAAAAAGTATACATATATTTTTATTATTAATATTAATATGAAAAAAAACACATATTAGAAATAGATTTTTTTTTTAAATATTTGATTATTTATTAAATTTAATTCAATAATAACGCTTTTTCTGATTATCAATATATGTATTATTTTTTAGTATTCATATATTCCTGACGATGAAAGCATCGCTTTCGAAACATGTAGTGATGAATACTGAGTATATTTTTTAATTCATTTATTAATAATGACGCCACAAAGTGAATACCAATCGTTTAACAATATTATAAAAATGGAAAACGTTCGATTCTTGATGATGAATCTAGTTATAAACGTAGTTTATACGTAACTACTAAATTATAGGTTTAAAATTCATAATTTTACTGTCAACCAATTTCGTGATGCGAAATATTTTGACGGTCTCAATTTTTCATTAATTGCCTGTGATTTCCATGATTTGGTTTCTGAAACACCCAAATTGAATTGGACATGGTTGCACCGACCACTGAATTATTGAATCCAAAGTCTGATAAGCCGTGCAAATTGATAAGTTAAGATATAACGCATTAAATTGTCTGGAAAAAAGGGTTCGGTAAATGTGAACTGAGAACGAAATTGAAATAAAGTATCCTTGGAAAAGGGAGGTCTTTCGAAGCAATATATTTTATTAAGAAGTAGTGGCTGAAGCAGAGCCGGATGGAGGTATTGAATTTGTAGCTTTGGTAAACTTTGATAAACTGTGATTTTTAAACACAATAATATATATTTTCTAAATATATACCCTTTATTCACTTTCAGAATATCTACAAATAATAAATATTCTTTCATTTTGTAATTGTAATCAAGAATTGAGTAGTGCACCAAAAATATAACCATTTATGGATTTTCTCCTTATCACTTCACCTAATAATACATACCTAAAATTAAATTTAAAATAACCAAATTACATAAAACAAAAAATCGCTCGTAGCGAATTTAATAAAAAATTTATATTACGGAGTACTTACTCGGCTGATAAATGAAGATGTACACTTGTATTAAGGCTTACAACAAATTAGAGCATTATTAAAATACTGTGTTGTAAAATTGTAAGCAAAATTTTAAGATTTACAATAGGTCTTATGATAGGATTTTCATTACTTTGATAAAACAATGTAAAAAACCCAGAATAGCAAAACATTTATCCGGTCAGTGGCTGAGTTGGCATCGTGTCTGAACACATCACAACTGAGCGTTATCATCCGCCATAACATGTTTGAGGATTGTATCCGTGTTATTATTATTTTATAACCCGCTTTCCCTGACCAATTCAATCAATTTACCGTTATCGATCTTCTCGGTTTTAGCGATATCTGCGTCTAATGACGCCAATTGATAAAGATGGCGGTGCTAACAATATGAGTTGATATTGTGCAGTCGCAGACGTCTATTGGCCAGTCACTGGCTATCGGAAAAGTCAGAATATTCTAGCCGACAATCTCGGCCGGTGCTGGTCCGTGCATTACGCTTACGTATGTTGTACAATATGAATGTGATCAAAGATAATGTAGGTAACTAATATCGTCATGTCTTTACTGTAGTTTTCTATACTGTGCGGTGCTGGTAGATGTGAATAGACTTTTAAGTGCCCGTCAAATATAGCGCCCGCGGCCCGCGCCCGGTTTCCTCAGTCCCGATGCAGCTCTGCGCGGAGGATAGAAACGAAAACAGATGATTGCACTGAATTATAAATAAATTGCCGCTATTTTCGCTACAAAAACCCTTTTATCTCGTAATGGTAAGCCCTCTTTACTGCGAATCTCGACTGTCATTCCATATTATTTGCGAAGGTAACACACGTTTGATTTATAGCCCTTCGTAGGCAGCGGGAAAAATATTTCCAAGCTTTTTTCGACACCCCTTTACTTTCCGGGTAAGGGATTTTTGCTTTGATAACTATTATACTTCAGTCAATATTCTTAATCTCAATGCTCGTTTAACAAAGGGGAATCTGAAAATTATATCGATAGTGGCTTGGCAACGTATTTGAGATTGAATTGAAAATAAATACTCCTATGTGTGAAAACAGTAATCGTAAAGGACAGACGGGCTCCGTGGTTGAGTGGTTGAGATCCCCGTCTACGAATCCGGAGGTCACGCGTTCAAATTCCTGCGTGGGACAGGATATTTTATTTGATTAAATTGATAAAACTATTCAAGGGTTCGCTGACAAAATACGAGTAAATATAGTAAACGAACCGTTAAATGCACAGTACCATTTATATTTTACAAGTTGCCATACGAATTTAAAAACAATTGCTCAATGAAGAAATTCTCACTGATGTTAAAGTGTAGGCTTTTGAAAAGTAACCTTGTTTATTGAGGGTAACAAATATGACGGTCTCTTTGATTGTATAGATCCTTGATATATGCTGTATTTACGCTATTTTGCTCTTTCTTTCATTGCCAATTGAACAAATATGATGGTCTCCTTGAATGTATATCTCCTTGATAGCTGCGGGTATCTACAAAATTATTTAAATGCTACTTTTATACTAATTCTATCCTCACTGTAACAAAATACTCGTATACTACTGATTTGTTTGATTTATCAATTTGTTTAATACTTGCCGATATTTTAATTATATTATTTAAATCGATAGAATGTAATTGGAGTCTAGTATCTCTATAACAAAACTGTTATGCTGTTTTATTTATTTTTTAAATATTTTTTCCAACTTGCGTACATTAATCACAGCTTGCATGTACCTATATTATTCTATTATAGCGCTACATTTGTATGATGATTGTTAATTATTGTTGTATTCTATGATATTGTTGAACTAAACTCCTGTTGAAAAGCTACTAGCAGAGGCTTAGCGGGTACAAGTTACCGAGTATTTGTGTTATTTCATAATTAATTAATTAAAAATAATCTGTAGTATATTTGCGGTACGTTCCAGAGTGGTAGATACTTTCAGTATCGCCCTGTTGAAATACCATCATTTGGAATCAAAACGTTGCTGGAAATGTGTTTGGTGCCAGATCTGAAAAGCCGCGAACTTTCTCACCTTCCTCTTCCTCGTCTCCTTTCTCTCCCCACTACCTTCAGGCTCACAATATATCCCAATTGGAGAAAATTGGATCGGTTTTTCTGTTAGGAATTCCCAATTAAATTAAAAACTTATTGTAATGCTGCTGGAAATTCCTAAATCAGCGGTGCTTATTTCTGCGATGTCTTTTCATTCATAGAAACTTTTTTTTAAAAATATTATTCGTTTAACAGTATAAAAGTGAACGAGTAGATCATCTTGTCAATGGAAAATTTAAAGAAAACCCCCCCAAAGTCGCACTATAAAACGTTTTTATGTTCATTGAAACTGTTATTCAATAAAAAATTTATAAAAAAAAACATTTTGTTGTCAAATTCTTCAATCGTCTATTTTAAAAGGATATATTTTTTTAAAGAATCTCATTAATATCTATTCTAAATTTATAGATTGAGTATCATTAATTTACAACAAATTTTAATGGTCTAAGGTTCTTAGGAGAAGTTTGTTTGAATTTTTAATTACATCTCTATACATAACAATGATTGTTTGTCTGTTTGTCCTCGATTTTCTCTAAAATTTCTAGACCGGTTTAGCTGAAAAAAGCACAGTTTTTTCTTATTAGTGCCATGAATATGCCATGTTATTAGTAGCATGAAGGTTTGGAGAGTAGTTTTACTGAAATCCTATATGTAAAACTGGTGCTATAACGTTTTTAAATTACTATGAAAATCATTGAACCCGTCATGTTGTATTGAGGTTAGCCCATAGATATACCACTATAGTTAACCACATATTATATATATTCAAAAGAAGTAGGTTTGTTTGGGTAGAATATTTTTTAAATGGAAGACACGAGTAGGTACCTACTTATGAACTTATTTTATTTAAATATGTTTTGAAAAAATAAATGTAAAATTTTAAAATGTATGTTTATTTGTCTCTTTGTTTAGAGATAGTAATAGTCGTCACAGGGCATTACTCTCGCTGTCAAATCAATTATGGTACCCAAACGACAAGCAAGAATTCACAACGTCGTAACTTTATTCAAAAAAAAAATAAAAGCCGAGCAAGGCGGGTACGCATCAGCTAGTTCCTTATGAATTCATTCTTCAACAATTTAAAAGAATAACATAACTTTTTTACAATAACGTGAAATACGTTTTGGTCTTCACAGCATTCGGATAAAATTACGTCTTTACGAAATTATAACGACGCGGTGAATTCAAAATCTCCTATCGTATGCTGCAAGAAATTATTGTAGAATGTTTAAAATTTTTGCGTCGTATCTCCCCAGTATAATACAACAACCCTTAGTAAGCGCGCAGCATAGATACACACGTGTTCATAAGTTACCCTGACCGCTCGTTAAGGGTTGGACAGAGAGTTAGGGAGTGAAGTCAATCATAGCACGGGGCGGCGTAAACTAACTTTCCGACGCATCATCGCGGTATGTTCGCCGTCGTGGCCTTGTTCGTCAGACTTGCAAACTTTACCGTGTAAAACGTGTTATGAAAAAATTGACGTGATTCGGAAAAATAACTTATATAGAAAAATAAAAATATGTTAAAAGAAAGGGTCTTATTAATTGTTATTTATTATTAATTTTTAACGCCCCGATGGACTTTAACATATTTTAACATTAAATGATTTTGTGTGCAGAAAAAAAAGGTTTTAGGTTAACAAAAAAAAAACACGATAAATAGTAGGCATAAGTGTAATATATTTATGATATACATGTATGTGTAAGTGCATGACACAGAGAAGTTATAAAGGGAAAGGTTTTTTAATTTGTAGATAATTTTTTTTTTAATCTACATAATATAATATAATATGAGTGCATGACATTGTGAAAAAAATAAATCAATGTGTTTTTATATTTCGGATTATGTTCAAATGTATGAAATTACATAATACGTAAAATAGAGCATGATACGGAGAAAGAAAAGAGAGGAACAAGTTTTTGGATTGTAGATAAATAAAGAGATAATTTAAAAAAAAATACATTTATACAATAGCTCCTATGCGATGCTCTTATAATCGTTGCAACATAAAATATCAATTATTAATGTTATTGTGTTTAATTGGTAGAGTAATCATTTCTATTAATCACTGGATGATGTGTACCCGACCTTACTCGGGATGATGTTATTTTTGTAGGAAAAAAGTTATGAAGTTGTGAATTTTTGTTTGTCGTTTGGGTGCTATAATTCATTTGACAACAAAAGTAATACCTTGTGATAACTATTACTGTCTCTAAACAGAGAAACAAAGAAACATCCATTTAAAAATTTAATTTCATTAGAGACAATTATTTTTTTCTAAATATATCTAAGTAATAAAGTTCTTAAGTAGGTACCTACTTGTGTTTTCCAATTTGAAAATATTCTAACTAACAAACCTTCTTCTTTTGAATATGTAATCTGTGGCTATCCAGAGTGGCATCTTTATGGGTTAACCTCAATACAACTTGGCGAGTTGAATGATTTTCTTACAAATTTTAAAATGTTATTTTAACAGTTTTACAGACTGGATTTTATTCAAACTACTCTCTAACTATCACGCCGTTTCCCCACAGGGGTAGACAGAGAGGACGGACCCCCAAAAACTCGATCTTGGCATACACTTCTTGCTTCATTCATATTCATATATCGTCTCATACATTCTCTTCTATTATTCCGACATTTGACATGGCCCGACTCAAGTATTTGATTCACTTGATCGTGCCATGTCTTCCTCGGGCGTCCCCGGCTTCTTTCAATCATATTCGCAGCATACATTCTTCTTACACTCCTTTCTTCGTTCATTCGCTCCACATGCCCAAACCATCTAAGCGTCCATTTCTTAATCTTACTCATTACGCTTTCATCAGCCTTGCATTCTTTACGAATTTCAATATTTTTCACACGATAATACGTGGTTTTACCACACATTCGTCTCAGAGATCTCATTTCCACGGTATTCAGTTTACTTTCATCCTTTCTCTGCCAATACATCAGGGTCGCTAACCGTCCTCTCAATAATAAAAATAAACTATGCTATTTTCAGCGAAACCGGTCGAGGAATTGTCGAGAAATTCGAGTACGAATAGACAAAAATATTTATTTTCAAACATATTATTTTTATGTTTAGAGATTTAAGATAGAAGGTTACTTATATGCCTTTGTAAGGAATAATTATCCGTACATTTTGCAAATTAAACATCATACCACTGAAACCTTTCAAAACTTCCGAAACCTCCATTAAATTTGCAACTAAAAGTTTTTATTACCTCTAGTTTGCATCATAAAGAATTTTAATCACACGTGACCCACTTCCTGAGCTGCCTTACAAATTTCACAATTAAAACACGCTTCGTTATGGTTACGTTAAAATTGCATTCTCGGGCCAACTAGCGAGGAAACTTGGAATTTAATTAGTCAGGTAAAATTTCAGATTTCATACCTTAACAACACCTTCTTGAATAGACTTTGAAAATGCAGCATTAGAGAAAAATAACAAATTAATTTTTATAAAAAAATAAAATAACTTTGTTTTAATTCCACTTTATTATTTTTTCATCCAACCGGTTTCGATTCAACCCGAACCTTCCTCACGGGTGAATAAAAATATATTGAACATAATACAGAAATACATGATATTTAATAGAAAATTAGAAGAGAGAGACAGAACATCAACTTAGGTGGGGGGCAAGGAAGGAAGAGCTTCAGAGGGAGGGGTGAAAGTGGGCGGAGGTAATGGAAATATTTTAAAAATGGGGGTGTTAGACAAATCTAGTTGTTTATTAAGTAGATTGGTTTTATTGATTTTTAATAACTAACTAACTAACTAACTAACCATCACGCCGTTTCCCCGCAGGGGTTGGCAGAGAGGATGGACCGCCAAACAACTCGATCTTGGCATACACTTCTTGCTTTTTTAATGACTTTTTTTTTATTTCAAGGGCTTCAAGATTATTAAGGCGTAGACCTATCCCATTTCTATGTAATACATCTATCCCAGAAGATTTATTAAATGAGTGATTATTATCGATAAGGTGGGTGGCGAATTCTGAAAATCCGACACTGTTTAGACATCTCAAGTGTTCGACCACCCTTATTTGAATAATTCTAGCCATTTTACCGATGTAAAAGGCTGGACAATCGTTACATTTGAGTTTATAGATGCTAGAATGGTTTAAGTTATTTTCTTTATCTTTAGAATTTATTAAGTTTTCCTAGGTTATTATTAGTATAAAACCTAGCTTTAATTTCTGTAGGGAATTTAGAAACACTTGAAGATGAAAAATTATTTATGAATAAAATTCTACGCCAACCCTGATTTATATTCTCCCTGGTATTGTGTGAATTATTATAAAGGAATTTATTAGTAGATATTAGATTAAGTTTTTTTGAAAGGATTTTATCAATTAAGCCATGAGGGTATCCGTTATTTATTGCAATAGATTTGATTTTAGAGAGTTCTTCAGTAAAGTTAGCGTTAGATAAAGGAATAGTGACGAGTCTGTGAATCATTGAATGAAAGGCGGAATGTTTATGGGAGATAGGATGGTTAGAAGTACTGTGAATTGCGGTGTCTGTGAAAGTAGGTTTTCTATAAATATTGAACTCAAATTTATTATTAACAATGGATAGGGATAAGTCTAAGAAATTTAAACAACAATTATTTCCTATTTCTGAAGTAAACTGATTTTTTTTATGAAATGAATTAAGGAGGGATAGGAAGAAGTTAAGTTGACGCTGTATATGAAAGTAAAAATAAATTTTTGCTTTCATAGACAGAGAGATTAATAAATAAAAAAAATTTGTTTGTCCCAAATGTTTTCAAGAAAGAGTCTATTATCTGATGCTACAAAAGCTCTTGAATAGTGAAGCTCTGGCGTCATGGCATACATAGATTTTTATTTTGTTTTTTTTTTTTAATTCCCCGCAACTTGTTTCTGATCGCGATGTCATTTCAATGGCAAACTAAGTAACTTTGACATAATGAATTTATCTCGTCATATATAGTGTTACTACCATATGGTTTGGAGAGTGGAAGATACTCTCAGTATCGCCCTGGTGAAAGACCACCATTCAGAATTGAAACGTTGCTTGAAATGGCTTTTAGCCGTGTTTGGTGACCAGATCTGAATAGCCAGGTATTTCCCCACCTCCCCCCCCACCCCTTCCCCTTCTCCTTCCCATCCCCAATACCTTCAGCCTCACAACATTCCCCAATTGGGAATGCCATAGTCTCACTGGCTCCAGACGGTTGGGAGCAGTTGGGACTCTCTGCGGTATTCATGTAAAAAAAAAAAAAATGGTTTGGTTGTAATTTTTCAAGCGTTTAAGAGGAATAAATAATAATCAATTTACTTTAATTACTTATTGTAGTTTATAAACCTCATCGTAATATTTAATCATTGAAGAAGATAATATTAACAAATCTTAAATGAAAAACGAAATCGAAAAAAAAATCACAAATAAAAAAGTATCAGTCGCATCTGGGGATCGAACCCACGACCTCTGTTATACCAGGACAACCGCTTTGCCGACTGAGCTTATGAGACCAGTTTATTTTAAATTTTGATACTTGTCAATTTTATCCTCAATTAAATCCCATTGGCTGCTATCTTTATTATGATTACAAAGTTCTACCCGAATGCGACATACCTTTTTATTTCTGATGTTTTTTTTGGTTTCGTTTTTCATTTAAGATTTGTTAATATTATCTTATTTAGTGATTAAATAAATAATAATGTTGTTGCTCGGGTAATGCCGGGTTGTGACAGATAAATCATAATTTTATTTTATTTTTTATATGAATACCTCACAAGAGTCCCAACTGCTCCTAACCAAATGGAGCCAGTGAGACTATGGCATTCCCAATTGGGGAATGTTGTGAGCTGAAGGTATTGGGGAGGGAAGGAGAAGGGAAGAGGAAGGTGGGGAATACCTGGCTATTCAGATCTGGTCACCAAACACGGCTAAAAGCCATTTCAAGCAACGTTTCAATTCTGAATGGTGGTCTTTCACCAGGGCGATACTGGGAGTATCTTCCACTCTGGAACGTGCCAAATATACTACATATTATTTTTAAATGAATTAATTGTGAAACAACACAAATTAATTAAATAAAAATTACTTGCGCACGCCGGGATTTGAACCCGCGACCTTCGGATTCGTAGTCGAGAGCCTTACCCCTCGACCATGGAGGCCGTCGAATAATAATAAATAATAATCCTAAATAATTAATCTGCGGGTAAACCAAAATAAATTTCATTAATTAGTTTCCTATCTGCATTATTAAATCCCTTACAAATTGGTGGATTTTATGAAAAGTAGATATTTTCAGTCCAAAGCAGATCAGAATTTATAAAGAAGGAATCAGAGTTTTTTTTACCGATGGAGAGACTTAAATTTAATAAATTATGAACACTTTAAAAAAATGATTCAGATAAATAATAATGAATAGTTCTAGAACTTTCTTAAGGCAGCTAGATTATATAGTGCAAAGTTTACGTAAACAATGAAAATTAAATTTCAAACAGAACAAATCAATAATTGTTTTGACCTACAATGGCCAAAAAGGGAAGATAGTTGCTTTTAATTTTATGTAGTATGCAATAGTGTCTATCTACCTGTAATAGTTAGACTGTGTACTTACCTACATATCGTGAACATCCAACATAAAGTGGACAAGTCAAGAACCTAAAACGTTGGTTGACATTGAGGATTTTTTCATGGACGCAGGCTGATAGCTTCTAAAGTTAGGATATTTTTAATCTAATTTTAAGTATATTTTGTTTCATATACACGTGCAAAATAATTTCCCCTCTTACCAAGCTGTGAGTGTGTTTATATCCAAATGACTTTAGTTTGTCAATGGACAGTGAATTTGACTTGGCCATTTATCGTTGTGTGTTCACGATAAATATACACTAAAATTATCCTATTTGATTAAATAAAAATCTGTTTCTCATATTATTATTTATATATGTCTTCATTTTACCTTTACTAGTAAGACTCGGCAGATCTAAAACATTGTCATTTCATGAGTTGTATCAATTTAGTAGTGTTGAAAGTTGGTAACACAAAATAAGTTTAAACTGCACTTTATTAGATGTTTAGACAAGAAACTACTTTTCTTCAATTCCACAATCAAATCAACTTAGAAATAAGTCGCTAGTTGCTTACAAATCAAAGAATAAAGAAGAACATAGGAGATGTGATGTGGGCGTGTTTCGTGATGCAGAAGTTTGGCATTCGTGCCTTAAAATTTCTAATACAAAAATAAATATTTCATCATCATTTCATGTCGATCAAATGGAACTGGAATATACAATGCAGGCATTATAAGATAGACAGGATTTGTATGTATTTTCATTGGCTCTTTCAGAGCTATGTAAAAAGCACATCGGATTCCATTTAAATTTACGTGGAAGGCATTTCTAGTGTGTACAAAATATTAGGCATTCCAAAACTTTGAATAAAAGTCGTAAAAACTTTGAGGCCCAGCCAGATACTCGTACTTTGTAGTAATAGAGATTATCTCATAACATTCTCTTTGTGGGTATCACTATATTATAAAAAAAACTTTGATAATAGTATAGTTTTCCAACCACAACCAGATAAGAACTTACTTAAAAGACTTAAATAAAACATTTTAAATCTGATTCGAGGGTGCAACCGATTTTCACCCCAACTTTGAAAAGTGCTGAGGAATAAAACGTGGGCTGCAGCGGCCAAATAAACCTTTCAAAAGCAGTCGGTTTGCAGTTCAACGCAGGAGACGGGGGAGAGGGGAGGACGGAAAGTTTGAACCTCCCGAAATACTACGAGGGTCCACACTTCTCCACCATTTATCAGCAGACAGTAACTGCACGAGCGGCGGCTTCAACGCCCACAAACCGTACCTTACCCCCCCCTATCCGCAGTTACCAATTTTAAGACAATCAACGAAGTGTTTTTGCTGATTTAATACCATATTATTATGATCCCCCATCATGGATTGTCAAAAACATTTGTTTTGAGTTAACTGTTAAATAATTTATTTTTTTTTAATTTTTTAACTGTCGTTGTTCATTTATCGTGATGCTAACGGCCGTTCTTCCCAACCCTACTGAGCAACTATTGAGATGAAGTTTAGTCTCAACACTGTTTAAATGGACAAATTCAATTTTGTGGATTAAGTTCCCCTCAGTAGAAGACTATTTATAAAAAGTGTCGACAGGGTGAACAGACATCACGATAATGTCAAATGTCATTATTAGTTTACGATCTGTTTTACGCGATTCAAATATTGAAATACAATGATTTATTTCCGTTTTAGAAAGTCAAAATATTTGTTTGTGTGTTTTTAAATACAACTGAAGAGAACCCAACTTTATTTTACTAATTATAAGCAACATTTTGTCTTGTTTTTTCACTGATTAAGAAACGACAAATGTGCTTTGGTAATATATATAATGATATAATTTAATAAAGTTCTTAAGTAGGTATCTAATCGTATTTTCCATTTTAAAAATATTCTATAGAAACAAACCTTCTTCTTTTGAATGTGTAATGTGTGGCTAATAAGAATGATTTATCTATGGGCTAACCCCAATACAACATGGCGGGTTACATGTTTCTCATACTAATTTTAAAACGTTATAGAAACAGTTTTACACATTCGATTTCATTCAAACTACTCTCTAAACCTTCCCGTTACTAATAAAAACAAACTTTGCTATTTTCAGCGAAATCAGTTTAGTAATTTTCGAGAAAATCGAAGACAGACAAAAAACACTTATTTTTATATACAGTGAAAAAGGGTTTTAAAGTTCCTTTTAACAACACAAAATCATAATTTTTTCAACTGTATGAGAAGGTACATCAATATTTTCCCGATTTATGTGACTTTCCAAGATCTAATCAATAAGTAAGTAGGTACCTCTTTGAATTTAAAAATCCTTAATGACCGACAATCTTTTGATAACATTATTAATGGGTAAAATAATATGAGAAATAATTTCATTTTTTAAAACCATTATAACCGTCCTTGAAAGTTGGAAGTCGATTGCGAGTAATTTATTGTTTTGTTTACTTCTGAACTTTTATGAGGGCAGATAAGAAGTAAAATAAATTCTTGTCAATGGGCAAAGAATCATAAAATGAGTTTTAAAATACACACTTGATTTTTTCAGAATGTGTGTGTTCACAAAAACTATCTGAAATTCCCCTGTGACCAATGTAGTATTGGGGTAATTTTTGTCTGTCTCTTGAAGACACTCAAGTTGAAGGAGAGAGAAAATGCCATCTGTGTACGGGTGCTGAACACGGGTCATTGGCGTGTCTCCTAACCATAGAAATCTATTACACTCGTTGCTCAAAGCACATTCCGTTGAAGTACCGGCAGAACAGTGCATCATCTCGGCCTGTTATCTGTACGCCATAGATTAAATTAAAGTAATTTATCAGACGGATTTCCCATTTTTACACGAGTAGAGCTTTTATTTTAAAATATCCATTTGCAAAGTTAATAAGTCTATAAATCTCAGATAAGAGGTGGCTGCCAAATTCGAAACCATGGCGCACTTGCGATTTTTATGGAGTCCGCAGTTCCATTCTAGTTCTGTGGGATCTGCTGAATTTTGTTTCAACGATACTTCGCGCTGCTCCCAGATAGAAAGGTTATGGAGAGTTTATTGAAAAGATTTTAGTCATGAAATAATTGAGGCTGATTGAGCCTTTTAACCATTTCGACAGAAATTTGACACGCTTGGTATTTGAAACATTATAAGTAAGATATATGAATATATAATCATTGAAGAAGATAATTTTAACATAACCTAAATGAAAGATGAAACCGGACAAAAGGACAGAAACTAAAAATATTTCAGTCGCATCTAGGACTCGAACCCAGGTCCTCTGCCTATCCGTTAACGGTCCAGCAGATTTGAAAGCTCTCTGAATTCCAGCTGGTACTATGCCCTCTGGGGGCATGTCATGTCAAACTAAAAGCTGCCATTAAGGAAACTGTCAACCGCCTCAAAATGGTGCACACCATAAATGAGTCATAGAAATAATGCAGGACACAGGACCGATCCATGTGGAATGCCAAAAATATTAGTTAAAGTGTGAAGAAGAGGTGAAACCATTCGCATTTTTTCCGAAATGCCTCTGAAAAACCGTCTCTAAAAGTGTATTTAACACCAGCAATATTCAGTACTTCCCAGCCTTTATCTTTCCTATCTCTTTACTATCCTTATTACCTCAAGCCTCACAAAATATCCTGAATGGTGGTTGCCAAGACAACATCTGTTCCGGATAATTGGTAGTTTGGACTATGATTAAATATTTTTCAAACATTGTATTAGCATTACTAAAATACAAGATAAAACGGATGTCGCCCTAACCGGGATTTGAACTAGAGGCCTTACGATATCAGAGCAACTGCTCTCACAACTGAGCTTTTAGAACCGTCGTGATTCTTTGGATCCTGCATTCAATACCACTGATTTTTAAAACCTCTGAGGGTAATGATAGGTATCAAATTTATTTTAGAGTAAAGAAGCTCACTGACAAAACCAATTAATTTGGAATCTATTCAGTTATACAATTATCCACTCAATTGCACGTGTTCATCACTAACTACCTGCCATCGACAAGCTCGACGGGTTGTGATTTGAAATTACTTGTGGATGGCAATTCAATTATCCAGATAACAAAGATAAAGATCACCCCACACCCCCCCGCGAGGCAGCGAGCGCCTGGGGCAGGGGGGAGCCTGACTCTATATTCTAGGTTGCTCGCGGTTGGCAGAGGGCCAGCATTGTCACCCCGACAGCCTCATGTAACTCTACTATGCACCTTAACCTTTTAGGGGTGAGTCAGTGTCAGGGTTGTCAGATTGTAAAACACAAAAAAAAGATTTTAGATTTCGTCCAATTTGTCGGGTTGCGATCTTGTGAAAAAGAAACATGGGTCGCCGATAGATAAGATGGGCTTATGACCATAGACAACGATCGGCCTCAAGTGGGTGAGAATTGTAAAAAAAACCGCAAAAGTGGACGCTCCATAGTTGCACGACGCCGGAAGGCTTTGGAGAAAAAGTTCCATAAAAGTTCAGACGTATGCCATATTTATTTGGATTGCACACATTGCAAATAATATATAGGGATGCTTTAACATGCAAGGGAAAGAAGCCAAAATAAGAGGAGCGCGGGGTGAGCTAGGCGTGCCTCCAATTTAAGTAAAACAGAAAATATGTAAAAATTTTCGGCTTGTTTAGAAAAACCGGATATTTTGTTCGAGTATTTAGTTGACTATTTTACAAATGTTTTATATTTTGCTTACCGCAGTCAAAATCACGCGAAACAAAGATCGACAGCAGTAAAATAGGCTGGTGACAAAATGGGAGTCATGTGGCCTCTGCCTCTACCCGTCGAAATTATACATTAAATCGAGTCTATTCATTTTGACGTCAGTGGGATCGTAATATTTTAAGAATGTACACCGGTTGTCCACTTTATTTAGTCACAACTTGTGACTTCGCAAAAGGGCATCCAGTTTCAAAATGCCATTGAAATACTGGCAGAACAAACACAATTCAATAGTGAATATTTTGATGTTCCTTAATTTCTTAATTTCCTTCTTCGTTGTAACTCATCCAGTGCAATATCCCTTGCCGTAGACTCAGAAACAATGAATTGCTTTTCCTCACTGTCCAGGATGTCGAGACTTGTTAACTCAAGTCGAACCCTTAAAATTTTTGGTACCAGTCTAAATATTTTTTTTCAGGCTTTACGAAATTAAATCTCGAAGATTATCATTTAAAATATCTAAAATCATCGACTCTACCAAAACCTTGTTCAGGTTTTGACTTGAATGTCCTCTCAAAGCATATTTTTGTCCTATATTTGTCATTGCTCCATTCATGTATTATACATATATTGAATTATGAATTTATCTATGTTAATTATGTAGGTAAAATTCTGAAAATATAGTTGGAAATACTGGCAATGGGCTGTTGCAAAACAATAAAATAGATTTGCGAAAAATATCTATGTACATAAATAATACAAGAGCATAATATTACGCTTTTAAACTAAATACATCTAACAAAATGATTTAACTGCAATGTGTTAATTTTGGGGGAATATTAAACATTTCGATATAAGCAAGAAATCACCCAAATGATGCAATCAAAGGAGTTTAATTAAATATTGATTTGTTCCGTGGTACGGCCAGCCCCGGATATGGGTGAATTTACTGCCTTCCCGCGCATACTGCAGCGGATAAGAAATCCGCCCTAGCCAGCAGTGCTCTGGGCGGCGGGACACGACTGCCACTGGGGCCTATCTACCGTATACCTACCTAGTCCTAGTGCCTACCTACTGCGCTAGGAGATGCTGTGATGAACGAACTACTGACTAAATGTGATGCTGTTTCTCCACTAACCTCGAAAATAACCAAGAACAAAAGAGTTCTGGATGAGAATGATCCGATTATTTTTAATAAATTACATTAATAAGAACAATTTCTTCAAACGATTGGTATTCACTTTGTGGTGTCATTATTAATAAAAGAATTAAATAATATTTTTATTATTAATTATTTTTATTGAGATTTAAGAACCTCGTCGTAATATTTGCGACTGAAATATTTTTAGTTTCTGTCCTTTTGTCCGGTTTCATCTTTCATTTAGGTTATGTTAATATTATCTTCTTTAATGATTAAATAATATACTTTGTATTCACCACTTTATAAATAATCAGATATCTATCTACATGCTTCAAAAGCGATGCTTTCTTCATCAGGAGTATATAGAATAAATAAATAATAAATCGCTTTCGAAACATGTAGGTATCCGTATATTAATAAAGTGGTGAATACCAAGTATATTATTTAATTCATTTATTACATTAATAAGTATTAAATTTAACAAACACTATTTTGAACCTCTAATTTATTAAAAATTCATCACCAACCGGTTTCGCATATGCTAAGCTTCTTCGGGTCTAAATTTAATACTAAACAAAAAACCCGAGTACGCATATATATAGATAAGACATTCACAATTTAATAAGAGCACCTCTAATAGCGCCTGTTTCAAAAATATTTAAAATATCGCCATCTGTGAGCGCGTATTACGTTTCGTTTAGCCTTAAAACGGTTTGGGAAAGGGGTGGGTACACCTGACTGAGTAAATGGTCAGAAGGAAACAGTTTAGTGAAACAATTTTTGGTAGCCCACTACCATACATGTGCAGTAGAATGGTACCTATGGCTCTAGCCTCTAGACCCATCTGATTAGCCATTGATCAAGAAAAATATTGCTTTATACAGGTATTTAATTTTTTCAACATGAAGGAGTAATAGTAAAAATTAATAATTATTTATAATCGAAACTTTATTTGGATTGACCAGATCTGAATAGAGAGACAGAGGTTGTCCACTATTCTTTTTTTTATTTATAATGTGTTCAAAAGCTTAGTATTCACTTTGTGGCGTCATTATTAATAAAAAAAAAATTTAAGTATTCACAACTTTATTAACATACACAGATATAAACATGTTTCGAAAGCCATGTTTTCTTCACCAAGAATATAAAGAATACTAAAAAATAATAATGTCATGTATGGACAAATGATAAACATAATGTAAGAATAGACAAATTATAAACATTTAAAAAAATGATTAAAGTAGGTTAGTTATTTTTTTAGTGTTCTATATACTCCTGATGAAGAAACCATAGCTTTCGAAACATGTTGATATCTGTGTATGTTAATAAAGGGGTGAATACAAAGTTTTTTTTTAAATTAATTTATTAAAATGCGTTATATTCAAGGAGTTCATAACGACACCGAAATTAATTTTTCAATATCTACAAAAATGACGAAGTTATGTGCTTTCATAGTGAACTTGTGAAAATATTTACCCGTGAAGTCACGAGTCGCAATTCAGTATAATTCATCATATGAATGACAGTCCTCAACATTTTTCAATTAATGTGATACATTTATAAACAACATGAAATTCCGTTGTAGGAGACAGTCTCATTCCCAACCTTTTCTTTCCCTCTCTCCATAATGAAGAAACACAGTAATCGAATGCATGACATTCATATCCGGATGCCAATATCTATTATCTAATCAAAGCTATCGGCCTTACAAAAGCAGTTGTCAAAATGTTTAATACTAAGGGTTAAAAATCATGTTTCTGCAATATTTAAAATTAAATTTTACCCCGCAATTTTTTTTTAATAATCATAGAAAATATATGGTACGGAGGATGTGAAAATGCTTTTAATTGTTGAATTTCCTTCTCATGAACTATTTTTCGGATTTGGTTATATTATATGATGTGGAAAATTCAGTTATTTGTTTTGCATTCAATTACAATTTAAACAACATTTCATTTTTAATCATTGTAGAAAATAATATTAACATTACCTAAATGAAACATGAAAACGGAAAAAAAGGACAGAAAATAAAAAGATTTCAGTCGCATCTGGGACTCGAACCCAGGACCTCTACCTATCCTGGGCAACCGCTTAACCAACTTAGCTAATGAGACCAGTTCAATTTATGTCATCTTCATCGATATCATATCTCAAATTCAAGATTTGTCAATATTATTCTTCATTTTTAATCCCATATTATTGGCAGCTATCTTTATAATGATTACAAAGTTCTTAACGAACACAAATGCAAACTAGACAGTGTCTCGGATTAATATCCGATTTTTTTATATATGAGACATCTATTGACTTTTTATAGAAATTATTACTTTTCTTTTAATCTCAATAAAAATAATTAGTAATCAAAAATTGAACATTTCATTTCGTGAAATGATTACATTATTATGTTAAAGAATAATTATCAGAGAAAAAAAATACATGTTCTAATTATATTAAATGTAAAAGTTATTGTGTAATGTTTGGCTGGATCTAAAGTACGATTGGAAAATATTTCCAAATAACGGCTTACCCGCTTCATTTCTGGTCTGCACCCTCTACAAATATACACAATACAATCCGAGGGTGGTGCAGTAGGAAGAATGGTAGTAGAATTCATTTAAATATTCTTGTAGGAGGATGCTAATAGATTTTCTTGGGATTGTGGTTTAGTTGCTTAAACCAAAGAACTTACTTCCAAAGAAATTCCGATTGCGACGGAGAGCATTTTAAATGGAAATCTGATATCTTTGGCGCTGATTAAAGGGAATTTAAACGTTATTGGAACTTCAGGTTGATTCTTTACATTATTTAAAACTACTTGTTTTTATTAACTATCATTTTTTTTGTAATAAGTAATACTCGACTCCACTTTTATGATTATTTTTTCTTATTGAACAATTTAAAGCCGATTAATTAAATGTGTGTTTTATCTCATATCAATTTCAACATTTTTATTTGCATTACGTCGGGCTTTTAAAAACGCAACCTATTGGTGAACAACTGTATAATCTTTCCAGCCTATTTCACGTTGATAATTAGGATATATTTTTTTAAATTGGGCTGTTTAGAGATTTAATCTAATTTAGGTTATTGCGTAGTATAAGTCATTATGACCGAAAGGTGTTTTTTTTGTAATAATAATAATTTCATTCTAGTTAAATGCACAAAAACCTTTTTAAAAAAATTCTTTAATTATTTTATACATTAAGTCGAATGTCGACTTGTTTCGGTAAATCATAACCTTCCTCAGAATCGTAATCATATTATAAAATAACTTAAAATGGCGCAGAAATGTATTCATAAGAATTTTTTCTTCTCGATGCACATCAAAACTTCCAAAAGAAAATAGGTCAGCTTTCCATACCAATAATAGCATACTCATTTTTTTAATTAATTGTAAAGACTAAGGTAAAACTATTCTGGGATCTATAAACTTAATTGCAACGGACATAAGTAAAACTACGAGAACCGAACATATTAGAGCAAAAGACCACGTTAGATTATGAAGGTATTTGGAGTAAAACATAAAATACAATAAATACAAAACATCCACACACTTTATTTTTTATTTTTTTTAATAAAAGTATATATTAAAAAAAAAAACTGTACATAAAAGTATAGCGGACAAAAGGGTGAATAAATTAGTAAAAATAATTCATTTTTTTACTACTAAATGAAGAGTTCAACTATAATCATACCTCATTTTTGCAGTCGATATATTTTATTAAATTGGCCGTCCAAAAGATACCTAAAGTTTTCTAATCCCATTTCAGTGTTGATAAAGCCCTCATTCATTCAATTTCGATCCCTTTCATCGTGATATCATTTCACCAGACATTAACGAAAAGTTTTTAAGTGAGCTTGAAGCATTGAAAGTTTCGAAGGAGCTTTCGTCAAGATGCCACCGGGCTCCGTGGCTGAGGCTCACTGGTAAATGAGTCCTATTGTACCGACAGGCAACAGTAGTGCTTTGTAATTAAAATCCACAGACATCAAAGTCTGCCGCAAACTAAGACAATGAGGCTGCTGTTTGTTGCGGAGATCCTTCATATCCCGCCTAAGACTCGAGGGAAAGCCCTTTTTGTTTATTTTTTCCGATAGAAGCTCACGCGCACTCGAAAAAACAACAACAGCGGCGTCTACAAAAAAAGCTCATCTCACTCATGATGGAAGCGCACTCAATTATTCTTGTTGTGTTTGCGAAAGTAGATATGTTCTCGGAGCAATAAATTTTATTTTTTTTAAATATGATACCGCACAAGTCCTTACTATTCCGAGCTAACCGGAGCCAGTGAGTCTATGGCATGCTCTGTGGCTGAAGGGTACGTGGAGGGGGGGGGGGAGATGGGGAAGCGGAAAGTACAGTAAAGTGCCGCAAGTATACAATGCAATGTTTTATATGAATTAAATATTTTTAATATAATAAATCCATATATTTACACTAGACTTCAAACAAAGTAACTATACTCCATTGGTCACCATGAAACAGACAGCCGCCTAGTATGGTGATCTAATGTACGAGTATCTGCTCCATGTAAATGTCTCCATTAAACATCATGTATTTTATAAATAAAAAAAAATAAAAAAATAAATGTGATGCAATACAAATTGATTATTTCAAGTTTGCTTGCTCTCGCTAGGATTCGAACCCACGACCTCCGGATTCGTAGTCTAGAACCTTACTCCTCGACTATGAAAGCCGTCAAACAAAAGCAATGTGTCACATAATATCATATTCAGAACGAGACGATCCTTTTCAGCGCCTATATAATAAGGTCACCATTTTTTTATGAAAAAAATGTGAGCGGGTAAATGTGCCAGGCTATTTAAAAAATATGCTTTATTTGAATACCGCGGAAGAGTCCCAACTATTCCTAACTGGATCCAGCGGAAGTAAGGCATTCCCCAATTGGAGTATGTAATTAGACTGAAGAGATTGGTGAGGGGAAGGAGATGGGGAGAGGAAGATTGGAAAGTACATGGCTATTCATATATATTGACTACAAAATACACATGGCTAATGCCAGTTAAAGCATCATTTATGGTATTTCACCATTTTCAAATCGGAAGCTTTGGCGGAAGTTATAATTGTTTGATGTATTTTTTATATTTTTTTAATTCCTTTCTATTTGCAACATTCTTCTCACCATAAACTATGGAGCTTTGAAATACACATATAAGTAAACTGTCAGAAATAAGACGTTGTTATTTTCATTTAATTAATAATAATCAAATAACAAAAACCAAATGTTTCGATTTTCAGGCGAAGCAAAGGTGACAATTAAGTCATTGATACATTCATTTTCATTATCACCCTATTATTCGAACTGTGATAATGAAAAAATAAGATTATCAATCTTTATCTGATGCCGGAATAGGGTTTTCTTACGCTACCTACTAAGAAAGGTTTGGTAAATAGATTATTTGTTTGCTCGTAGATAACTACCCAGTGCCGGATGTAAATAGATAAACAGTTTGGCATATGTACATAAGAACAAGCTGTTAATTATATAATTAACAGCACACATATTATATTATAGATAATTGTATTTTACTGCTTACCATGTAACATATAGAAGTGATCCCTATATCCCCAACAAACAATGCATAATACACTGGACTCTCTTTTTACACTCTGTACACATTCCGCGCAATACCGTGTAAGAAAAAGTAAACAAAAATAAACGGTGGATAGGTCTCCTTGTACAAAAACCAATTCTAGATATCAAAAAATAAAATTCTTTATTGTTTAAAGTATCGTAATTTTTATATATTTAAAAAAAATCAAAGCAAATATTTTTCATTATCAGACAATAGACGTGCCCATACATGTACATTATTTTCATCACTTGAGATATCCAGAGCCTGTTTTCAATTCTATGGATTTAAACAAAAATTCTGTTATCGATCGCTGTGACTGTTTTTTGTGAGTTCCTTGTATGACTCTTGCAAACGAACCATAAAGCGGTCAAATCACGTTAAAATTGTAGAGCTCGTTCCACGTTGTGATCACTTGTTATAAAATGATTTCCAAGTTTATTGTGTCTCTTTGATAGCTGCGGGTACTTTTAAAATTATTTAAGTGCTACTATTATATTAAGCCCTATATTATATCCTCACCGTAACAAAACTGTACTACTGTTTTTATATTTTTTTAAATTTATTTATTTCTCAATTTGTTTAATATTTGCTAATATTTTGATAATATTATTTTAATCGATATTACGTAATTGGAATCAAGAGTTTAAAAAAATCCAAATTGTGTACATTGATCACAACATGCATGCACCTATATTGTTAAACGGTATTCTTATCAGAAAATAGGTGTTCTTGTGTCTGATAATGGATGTATTAAGCTACTTGGAGTGTCTCAGCGGATTTAAGTTCCCATTGTATGTAATTAATATTATACAATAATAAAAAAATAATAAAAATTGCCATTTACAGGCCTTTGAGGATTCAATGCGCTATTATTAGATCCACTTTGTAATTGTCATTACTTTCCTTGGGACTGGTATGCTTCTCTAAAATAGTATTTCTGCCTCGTAGAGAACTTTATCAGTAGTCAATTCAGCGATATGTTAAATCGTAAGCTCTTCAAAGCCCTCTGGACCAATTGCATCTCCGTGTTCTTTCATGTTTCATAATTTTTTTCCATCACCCGAAATTTTATAGTTAATTTACATGGCAGAATATCAATGGCAGAATATCATGCCAGGCGTCCGCGATGAACAGAAATCAAAATCTACACAACTGACTGCACTGCAATCAGTAGTCTCGCGATTCCCACTATGTTTTTTCCTTTCCCCCTTCCGCATACCTCTGCACATATTACTTAGTAGAAAGTATATGCAAGGGATGTAGCACTTTGTTATTTCGAAACCGTTTAAAAAGAGAGTTCAGTGTATAGTCTAAATCGTAATAATGAGTCGCCAAACATTCAATTACGACGATAATCAAATCATAATATTACGTTATCATTCTAAAAAAAATACAACCCCGTTTCTGTTTGTTTTTTAACCAGAAGAGAAAAAAATCTTAATACTTGAAATACGTGTAAATTTATTGTGTTAACAAATTATTATTTAAATTGTCCTTTCACTTAGTTGGTAGAGTTAAAGTTCTTGCCAATTAGCGCGGAATTAATTTAAGCGCTTCGTTAGACGAGCAAATTTCCATCTCATTCTAAAAACAAGTTAAAGTCTCAACATTTTATCGCGTGATTATACGATGAGAAATATGTACATACTGCCAACTTAAAAACACCAGAGGAGATCGCAGTAACATTTCTCGTTCAGTTAATTGGGGAAGAAATTGTAACCTGCTTTACAAAAGTTCCATGTCATGATCTCCGACATACCGCAAGGAAACATTCGTGGACTTACTGGAATACCATAACGAATCATCGAACTAACCACGCCGTTATTGTTACACTTCTAGAAGAGATTGTATAAATATTTATCAGTAAGAAAGTAGATTAAAGCATTTTTAAAAAGACTTACCCGCTTTGCAAGGATCCAAGTCCAGATCTCCAGAATACTTCAATGGAAAATTTGTGGACTGCAACTCTTCGATTGTGTACTTCGTCGTTCTGGCGTATCGTTGTTGCGTCTTCGCATCTGGAATTCCATCTTCCTTGTGCGATAACACCTTATCCACATTCACATCTCCATCAACTTCAATCCTCGCACTATCTTCAACACAAGTTACGACACTCACCAACGCGAAACATACGAAAAAAGTGACCAATTTGAAACACACCATTTTGGAATGCGTCCACAAGTTTTTTCTATTAATCACCACGTCACTGTAAACTGGCATTCCGATTTAAAAATGGCCACTTGAAGAAGTAAAACATATGAATATTACTTCACACTTATCAGGATAACATAGGTAAGGTGCAGCACATGTCCCCCGTCCAGACGTCTTGAGTGAACTGAAATGAGAGTACAATAATTGTGAGATAAACACCACAGTTCAGGGTACTTAGCTTTGAGGTCACAATACAAACTTCGATTACGGGTCAGAATAAATATTTTTGAAAGTCAATAATATATTATAGAGAATGATAGTGGTCAGTCTGATTGTGCCAGCTCTGAGAGTTTTCTTGCATAGAGGCGAATACTAGAATATATTCAAAACAAAACGCAGTCAAAATTACGCAATGTCATGCAATAAAAAAACGCGTATAGTTTAATTTCTATGTTGACTATAAATCTGAAGTCTGATTGCCTAAAGCAAACAATTCTACGTTAACGCACATTTTCAGGTCCCTAGGTCATTTCCAGCAAGAGCTAAGTACCTTTGATTTTTTTTATGTGAATACGGGACAAGAGTCCCAACTGCTCCCAATCGTCTGAAGCCAGTGAGATTACGGCATGCCCAATTGGAATATGTTGTGAGGCAGAAGATAGTTAGGAGGGGAAGAGGAAGGAGAGGAAGTATTTGGCTATTCCGATCTGGTCACCGAACACGGCTAAAGCCATTTTAAGCAACGTTTCGATTCAGAATGGTGGTCTTTCACCATGGCGATACTGACAGTATCTACCCAATCTACTAATATTTTTAATGAATAAATTGTGAAATAACACAATTAAACCACAAAAAATTAACTTACGCACGCCGGGGTTTGAACCCCCGACCTCCGGATTCGTAGCCAAAGATCATAACAACTCATGACTCACGGATACCGTCAAACTCAGTTTTATTACATTTTTTTCTTTTAATTGTGTTCAAGTTTAATTTGTGTAACTCCGTTTTTATTTAAAGTTTTTTTAAATTTAATCATAACCTAATTTTAAAAACTTCAAAATACATTTTTTTTTTGTAAAAAAAAATTTGCAAAGTACAGATAATAAGGTCTTGTTAAGCCAATCACCAAGGCTTCTCAAGAAGTGCATATATAAATATTATTATTTCTACATGTTATTTATACATTATAATTTTCATCTTAAGAGGAACGGCTGCGCTGCCTGTTTCATACATAACGTAATTTTGGATTTGAAGCCAAAATACCCATCCAAATGAATGACATATTTTTTTAAATTAAAGGATTAGTAAATATCTAGTACGCATGAGAAGTATTTGTCGATGCTATTTTAATATTTTTTTATTTTATATTTATTTATATTTTCAAAGCAAACGAGGTAAAATTTTTTTTACATCACCGTTAGCCCCCAAATAATCGTTAAAGGTGCCTCTACAATCGAGAAAAATATATTCCTTTACTGGTTTATGTTTCATATTATAAAACAAAAATAAATAAATTACTTCTAATCCGTACTAGATATTTACTATACTTTTTGATGAAAAAAAAGATCATCAGGTTTAGGTGAGTAATTTGGGTTCAAATTCAAAATTATGTTTTGCATGAAACAGGCCGCCCAGCCGTTCCTCTTATTATCTACACAGTTTCTATCATTATTTTTTCGTTCATTTCGATCCTCCCATAATCACCATTCATATTACCAATTCTTTTCTAATTGACTACTTAACTGTCAAAAATAAAGTAATACGCAATACTGCCTGTTACTTCTAGATCATGTTTATATCAAAATGTCGTATTAATAAAATTGACATTTTTTTAAAGGGCAAGCTACCGAAAGAAACAATCTATGAAGAATGGAATTTATTAAAATTTTATATCGCCACAAAAAAATAATATATCTGAAGATTTTAATTAGACAGAAAGCCTCTCGAGAGATGCCATTTATTTAAAAATAATAGCAGGGTTGATGCCCTAAAAGAGCAACATCCAAAATTATGAAGGCTTATTTTAATATAACCAAAAATACATTAGGGTTGTCACAAAAATATGTAATTCTTCTCTTGTAGTAAAATCGCAAAAAAAAACCACATAAAGAATATTTTATTTATAATATAAACGGATAAATTCGTTTTGAACCGCTTCAGTTTCGGAAGTAAGCTACGACTACGACTTTGAAAATAGTGACAGACATGTATGAATATTTAGGTGTTGGAGTGGGAGCCGACCAAAGGGGATGGGGTAATTAGGGGGTTTTCTAGAGGAACAAAGCGTTTCACTGAAAAAAATATCTAGAAGAGAATCTTTACTTGGTTATTCGATACAACTCATCAGGATAAACATTATACTCGGCATATTATTTATCGTGATGGGGGAGCTTTGCTTTAGAAACATGCAGATATTTATAAATTAAAATTGGTGGTTTTAACAAAGTAATTCTTATTAATTTAATATTATGACACCACAAAGTGATTACGCAACTTTTGAAGATATTATTTCAACATTCCTTAAATCACTAAATAACTAAATCTCAACATTATTAACATTTTATATAACAATTATAGAAATTAAGAGAGATAAGATGTTAAGAGAGCAGTAGAGTGCCGTGTAATCGGAGCCCGGTCGATGGAGAAGTGCCATGAAATGTCCACACGTAATAATTAAATATTATTTACTTATTTTTATTTAATGTAAATCAAATTTAATAATTTTATTTATTAATTTCTGCAAGTATTTTTAGTTTTTATTATTTTGACAGCTATTTCGGCATTCAAGGCCATTTTCAAACTGCGGTTAATCCACATTCTGACGACTTATTTATATGATTTTATTTATATCCCCCCCCCATTCTAATTTGAATGGGTTTTTAAAAATAATGAATTATAATCGGTAAGACCGATTCAAATTCTCTATTCTGTGAGATTTTCACATTTATAATGTGTTTCCCCGTATTTAAATGATAATGTTTATTTAATTGATTTATTTAAATGTGTTATATTGTTTTGATAATGCGAAGATACTGAGAAGCGGTGAATATATAATTATTCTTACTTTATTAATTAATTATATATCAGGATCATTCGTTCGTTTATTAATTTCTCCCTTGAACGCTGAAACAACTTAATAATAGCATTATTAAATTTGATTTACATTACATTTAAAAACAAATTAAATGGAGTTCTACGAATTAAACACAAAAAAAATGAATTATTTAATTATGATGGCAAAACAGGTACCCGCTAAACAGATATTTGCCCACTGTACTATATAATCTTAATTTCTGCATTAAAACTTTGTAATATATCAACGAAATGATTAAACAGACAACCATGATACCAAATAATATAATAAACTTTAAGTCCTGCGGTGTTTCGCAAGAAACTCGATAAATCTTTTTCGTATTTTAATAAAGAAATTTACTAAGCCCCGAATTCCCCATCAAGAGCTTCTTGGATTCCTTGCGTTTTTTTACACGGAGAGCTTTGTAAAGTTTTAATTCTGAAAGTTGCATGTTCATCTCTGGGAGCGTTCTCCGCCGAGATGGGAGAGAAATTACTATCCGCAGAGCACAGCATCACATCCCATCATCCGACCATTAAGATATTAAAAAATGAGCAATTACTACATTAAAAACTCATCTCGAATACTCTACTCTAGCTTCATCTATCGTGCCAACCAGCGTAGCAATTACGAGAAAACATTCTTCTTATAAATCTACATACCTAACTTCTGAAACAAAGAAAATAATTTCTTTTATTAGTTTATCATCAACACATTTCTAAACCCGCTATAAAGAAATAATTCAAACTAAATGAACAAACGAACAAAGCCTCCAAACTTTTTGTGTTATTTATCTATATATATAAAAATCAATGTAAGTTTGTTTGTCCTTGATGTTCTCGAAAATTACTCTACCGATTTCGCTGAAAAAAGCACAGTTTGTTTTTATTAGTGCCGGAAAGGTTAAGAAAGTATTTTGAATGAAATCCAATATGTAAAACCCGCCATGTTTTATTTAGGTTAGCCCATAGATATAACACTCAGGTTAGCCACAGATTTCATATTCAAAAGAAGAATGTTTTTTTGGGTACAATATTTTCAAAATGGAAAACACGAGTAGGTGTTTACCTACTTAAAAACTTTATGTTTTAGATACATTTTGACAAAATTAACGTTTGGAATGAAATAAAATATTCAAATGAATGTTTCTTTATTTGTAGATAATTACTTTCGCTGTCAAATCAATAATGGCACCCTAATGACAAGTGAAAAATTCGGAGCAAGGCCGGAAACACCCCAGCATAATACAATAAAATAATTGTTTATTTTAGAATCATTAATCGAAGTTATTGTAGGCCATTTATTATTAAAATGGTACATAATATGTGCAATGGTTATATATGTTCTAATATAAACAACGAAATCAAATATACAATTAATTCAATTACACATCACAGATATTTAACACGCACTACTCACAATTTCATCTTTCACTCTGCACCACACTTCATAAAGTCACACAGGTGATCTATCGAGCCTTTATAACTTCAGATACCTACTCACCCCATACTACCACCAGTCTATTAACTTTCTTCTTTATATATATAAACTAATTTTCTTGTTCTTTTATTAATGTAAAATCACACACATACATTTCAACTAGATCGTCCCCACCTCCCTATCCCCTTCCTTCCCACACCGCAAAACAAATTACAAGTAACTTTAACTCGTATATCTCTTCTTTATTTTGTTTATTTCTTCGATTCACTCATACATAATACCCATGTGGAAATCTATAAATGGTCAAATTCACATCACTTTTCTATTATACTTCATTTTTGTTACAACTGTTGCTCTCCCAAATAAACATTAAAAAAATTACAGTTACAAATTACATTTAAAAATGATAAATTAAACGTTACAAATTACAGAAAATAAAATTCACGCTTCACTTATTTTGTCACTTCTTTCTTAAACTAAAACATATTTTCCCCTTCTTTTATATTAGTCGGAATTTCTTGAAAGATTTTCACCGCTCTACACAAAAATGAGTACTGTGATTTTGTATTCTTTCGAAAGGGAAGTCTTGTTCCATTATTTTGATCTTGTAGAGTTGTTTATTTATGTGTTGTATTCCTATAAATGTTTAACATTCTTAGTCACTATATTTATTAATAATTTTTTTTTATTAACTATTATATTTAGGAATGCAGAGTTTATTTAAAAGACATTATATTTGATACGTTTTTGAATACTTGTTTCATCTTAAAATTATTCTCATGGTTTTGGTTTGAAAAACTGCTCTGAAATCCTTCTTTTTTTTAAAATAAATAGTGCAATAATTAATATCAGAAACATATATTATTAAGCATAATAATAATAATAATTGGATGATTTGTATGGCGCCGTTTTTGTGAAAAATCACCTCAAAGGCGCAGGTATATATCGTTTTACAAGATTATGTACTAAAATCTTTTCTTTCCGAGTAGTGAAAGTTTTTTGGTGAAGTAAGGGATAATATTAATAATAATAAGAGTTAATTTCTATAGCGCAGTTTTGTGAAGGTCCACCTCAAGTGCACTTTACACTAACTAACCTAACCTAATATAATTGTAAAATAACAGACATGGTACACAGTATATCTGTTAACATAGTGTATATATATACGAATTATAACTATGAGATAAAATACTCATGAGCAGCGGACTCACTTACATGCACAATTTATAATAAACTAGGGTTATAAATAATAAAATTTTAAGTACAAATATCAAAAGAGCAAGAAAATCTAAATAAAATAACCTAACCTAATATAATTAGAAAATAAAATATATATTACATGGATGCAAATTTAAACCACGATATAAAATATTCACGAGTAGCAGACTCACATAGATGAATATTTTAGCTATTATAATACAACAATTTATAATCTAAGGGTTTAAATAATCAAATATAAAGTAGGTACAAAAAACAACAGAGCAAGAGAATATTATATGACATTATATACATGGTTTTTCACTGGATACTAAGGGTATTGAATAACAAGGAGGAGAAAACCGCAACGAAATAAGCTATGGAGGATCAAAAGAAAATAAATGGCCTGAAATTCTATTTCTACGTACATGAAGTTAGATACGATGAACGTGGGCTTTAAGCTCTTTTTAGAAATGTTTTCAGAGCGAAAAATAACATTAACCTTAAAATCTATAAAATATTATCCATTTTTGTTCACCAAATAAGACGTTTAAAAACTATTCCATTGAAATTGTTTGGATAAGGTTAATCTTTAAAAACATGTCGACCCGACTTTTAACGTAACCGGACGATATTTATTTATTTATTAATATATGTGTTAGTACCACACAAGAGTCCCAGCTACCCCTAAACGTCTGAAGCCAGTGAGACATCAAACACTCCAATTGCATGTTGTGAAGCTGAAGTTATTGTGAGGAGATGGGGGAGGTGAAGGCGGCTATTTCGATCTAGTAACCAAACATGACTAAAACCACTCAAGCATGGTTTCGATTCCGAATGGTGGTTTTTCACTAAGCCGATGGGTACTGAAAGAATCAACTACTCTGGAATATATGAATTTTTGAACGAGTCTCTAAATCATATAAAAAAAAACAGGAAGTGGCAATGTTGTTTTTATTGGCAACTAAAATCACCGTCATCCGTATTAAACTAATCCTCAAACACAATCATATTGTTCCAAAAAGAGTTTTTTGGAATAGAAACTTCGTTTTAACATCACATTTTTTTGATTTTCTAATAAGCCCGTCACCGATGAATTGACTTATTGATTTTTAACACGCCACTGTAGGTTAAATCATTTTTTTAAACACACAATAGCCTTCGAAATTGAAATAAAAACTAAAAGTGACGGCCCACAACAAAATATTCTTGTCTATGTTATCATATATGTACTAGTTAGTATTTATGGTTTCGCCTTGCCAGAAATGGGATTATGGTATAGTCCATAGCTTTATCCGAATTACAGTGACATCTGAAAACTCCATGCATCTGTCTTCCTCTTCCTCGAGTGCTAATGGGATGTAATCTCCTTGACAGCATCCCTTAGGACTGGCTCCGTGGGTTATAGTTCTAAACTACTTCATCTCAGCATGAAATAATAATTAATGCTATGGGTTCAAACTGAAACTTTGTTGCAATCGAACGTAAGTTTGATTTGCTGATTGTTTGTTACCAACATCCTTTATATATGCAAATATTTTTTTTTATTTATCCTGAATACGAGTAGGAAGTGTTTGATGATGAGGTGGGTGAATAAAAAAAAAAACGATCTATTTGCATATGTGGCGTGCACCAAGTAGATATTACTGGTACTACTTTTTCTAGACTCAGTTTTTATCATAGAAAAATGTTTTTGTTTTAAGCCACTTTATTTTTTAAAAATTATTATGTCAAGCCACAAAGTGATTGCTTCCTTCGATAAATTCTTATCATAAAGGTGGGAAAATGAATAGAGGAAGGGAAATTGAAAGGGTGGGAGTCTATTGGAAGTACGTGTATATTAAAGTGCAGTCTGATCGATTTAGGTTACATTTGTTTCGATTTTCATTTCACACAGGCAATATTATGAGGTTTTGACGAGACTCTCAGTGTATATAATTAATTATAAAAAATGTAGTGCCTATTTACTTAACGTATTTGACTACGAAAATAGTGAGTAAGTAAACTCCGCTGTTTTCCTAAGAAAAAAAAAAAAAAAAACATGAAAAATTATTGTGTTTAATTCATTTTAACTCCGTTTATTCAATTTTTATTTTAGGGCATATCAAAGTTCACACCATTATAAAATATAAATCTGTCATCATTAAAAGCGGGGATAACAGAATTTATCTATAAGCACTTACAGAATAATTTTAATTATCACAATTATTTTCTGAGTAAATCGGTTTTTATCGTAAACATTATTAATTCATTTCAAACACCATAAAATTCATTCATTGCTATGGGTACATCGAATCTTATAAGTAAGTCATCTCAATGTGGCCTAACCACAGTTTTAAAGTAGCTTTGAGCGCCGAAACAGCTGTCTATTTGCCTTTCCTCAGTACACATCTCATATCTCTGTTTTGAATAATTTCTAGCTTATCCCAGAGCAACAGTCCACATGTCGAGCAACCATAGTCTTATAAATTAGCTCCGCAATGTTTCTATTTGGTTTATTTCTTAGCCCACTTTCTGACGGTCCGGTAAGCAATGAACATTTCTCTCGTTACTTCAGACACTGCACAGAAAAGCCAAGTTTGTTAAAGTAAGGTAACGGTTTGCAATGCAGTGGGAAGTGAAGAGTTCGTTCTTTGCCGGACCGTCAGAGAGTGGGCTTAGTCTTCCTAAAAAAATTACCTTTTTTGTTACCTTTTTTAACACATATTCAAAATTTGATGTGTACTTTAATTATAATAATTAACATTTTATTAATAACATTTTGAATATGGCTTTTAATGCCAAAACAGCTATCACAACAATAAACAATAAACTAATACTTTCAGAACCTATTTAAAAAAGTTCTGCATTAATAACAACATTGTTTAATTTCGATTTTTTTAAATAATTTTTCTTTTTCAATGTTTACCGATATTTTGCTATTTGGACGTTTCCCGTTAACCGCCGATTATGAGTATGTTTCAACGTTTGATCAAATTTTGATGGCGGTTAAACTCAATAGCATAAAATTTATGCTCAACTCCTGGTCAAAATTTGATCAAACGCTGAAACGGCGCTAGAATCGTCTGGTTTACGAAGACCGTACAAATATCGTAAAATCAAAATATCGCTAATCGTCGATCAAAAACGACGGGGTTCAGGCAACACAACCTCAGCTTTTTTTTCTATTCTATCCGGATATTACGATGATCTGTTTATTTGGAATGTAGTAACATTTCTGCAGTTCAATAACAGCTGTTCATTGAGAAGCATATCCCAGTGTAGGTGGTAGTGGAATACAAGAGGGCTGAATGTACTCTGGCTCGATGTTTCCCTGTCGGTTTCCCCATACCAATGTTCTTAGTTCCTGTGACATCGTTGAGACAGCTACAGAGCACACTTTATGATGGTTCCCATTGTTGCAGACATTTTGTGATGCTGTTTCGCTTTGATACAGGCTGTTCACAATTGTGTATTAATATTTACTTTTTATCCTCCCCCCTAACAAGTTACCAAGATGACACACCACATTATCGTAATATTTATATGTATTTTTGTACAATAGTTTTTTAATATTAAATTTTGATTTTTCGATTTAATAATACCGGACGTCATTTGCCGAGGCTTGAATAACCTTTGAGACGCTGAGCTCTCACGGCCTAATATTTCCGAAGTGTTGCGAGGGTAAAAAGGGGAGGGGGAGAAAAGAATTTAAAAAGAAATCATTTTTCGCAACAAGGTCGAGTGAGCTATTTTTATATTTATTTGTTTATTTGGGAAACCAACAGTTTACATAAAAAATAAGTATAATAAGAAAGTGATATAAATTTGACCATTTAAATGTTTCCACGTGGGTATTATTTATAAGTGAATCTAGTGATTTTCGAAGAAATCAAAGTCTAATTAAAAAGATAAATATACAAAACAAAGAAGAAATATAATTTTAAAAGTTAGTAATAATAATATTTATTTGATCACACATTATTTTACAAAAATATTTAAGAAGGCTTTGCCTGTCCAACGAGGAACAAATCCCGTTTTAGGACAGTCAAATTGATAATTTTTAGAGAATATAAGACAATCCATAAAGTAAATTAAAAAAAAAAAAGTTGTCATTTTGTTTTCGTTTTTAAAGTACGATGCATTTTTAAATTTATTGTAGAGTAATAATGAATTAAATATGAGATGTAAAAGTTTAAAGTATGAAAGTTTAAAGTATAAAAATTTACAGTATGATATGCATTTTTTAATTTACTGTAGAGTAATAATGAATTAAATATGAGATGTAAAAGATGAAAGTATGAAAGTTTAAAGCATAAAAATTTACAGTATGATATGCAGTTTTTAATTTACTGTAGAGTAATAATGAATTAAATATGAGATGTAAAAGTTTAAAGTATGAAAGTTTAAGGTATGATATGTATTTTTTAATTTACTGTAGAGTAATAATGAATTAAATATGACATGTAAAAGTTTAAAGTATGAAAGTTTATAGTATAAACGTTTAAATTATGAATGTTTAAAGTATGATATGCATTTTTTTAAATTTAGTGTAGAGGAATAATGCATTACATATGAGATGTAAAAGTTTAAAATATAAAAGTTTAAAGTATACAAATATACAATATGATATGCATTTTTTAATTTACTGTAGAGTAATAATGAATTACATATGATATGTAAAAGCTTCAAGTTTAAAGTATAAAAGTTTAAAGTATAAAAGATTACATGTAATTTGTTATGGGATCTAGATAGGAAGGGGGTAGGGGGGTTGATCTAGTTGGAATGTATGTTTGTGATTTTATATTAATAAAAGAACAAGAAAATTAGTGTTTATGTATAAAGAAGAAATTTAATAGACTGGTGGTAGTATGAGGTGAGTAGGTACCTTAAGTTATAAAGGCTCGATAGATCGCCGGTTCATTATGATTTTATTAGTGCTGAATCGATTGAAACCACTCCTAAGTAGACATAATTAATATTTTTACTCTGCAGATCTTCATTTTAAGTGCAAGGATCTTATTTTCATTTCAGGTTATATTGTGAGGCTGGTGAAAGTAGGAATAAGGAGGAGTGTTAGAGGACGATTGGGAAATATCTGGTTTTTCAGATCTGGTCACAATCCGTAGCTTTAACTCTGCTCAATTGTTCCCTAATGGTTATGACCGAAGCAATACTGAGCAAGATCATATATTTTAGACACCCTGTACATCAATGTGCTGGTAGGTTATTATGTCTGTTACGTCACTGTGATAATTATTGCGAACATATTTATCAGGAGCGTGGCGTGACAGTTGGGGGCTTAGAGAGGCGTACTGAATATTAATTAAACTAGATTAATTGTTACCTAATAGCGTAACTCCAAATGGATCTAATTTTCCAGCGGGTTAGATTTTTTGCAGATGATTTATGTCTGTCCATCAAATGTTGTTACTCTGTACGACTAGAGCTCAGAGGAAAATGTCAGTTTTAATGACATTTCTCTCTATGTTCATGTTGTCTCTTGAGATGCTGTACTAAACAATAAATCTTCTACTAGTATAATATAAACGGGTGCAGAAATAAAGTGTTATGAGCTTAGATAAATTAAAAAGTGAAGTTACGTTACTGAGACGACGCGAGCGGTTTTACTGAATTGAGTCCAGTGGACACACTTGACATTTGTTCGTCGAACAAGCTATCACCAAGCTGCCACAAAACCATATAATTTTTGTTTTATTAATTTCAAACATATTGCAAACATACATTATTATTATTTCTATTTTTGCAAATGTTAAAAGGAACGGCTGCGCGGCCTGTTTCATACAAAACTTAATTTTGGATTTGAAGCCAAAATACTCTCCTAAACCTAATGATCTTTTTTTCATCAAAAAGTATAGTAAATATCTAGTACGGATTAGAAGTTATTTATTTATTATTGAAAAATAAAACAATAACTTTGTTTTACATCACTTTTATTTATACTTTAGCCGACCGGGTTTCGCTACTACCGTAGCTTCTTCAGGGCAGTATACAACTATAGTTGTAACGAAACGAGTTATAAGCGAAACCTGGTCGGCTAAAGTATAAATAAAAGTGATGTAAAACAAACTTATTGTTTTATATTATAATGTCACATCACCAAATTTCCGCTTCATATGGAAAAAATATTTATTTTTGTTTTACATTGTGAAATACAGGCCATTAAAAAATTGATTTTTCGCGATTTTAGAGGCACCTCTAACAATTATTTGGGGGGCCAACGGTGAAGTAAAAAAAAGTTTTACACCGTCTACTTTGAAAATATAATTAAATATAAAAAAAATAAATAAATAAATAAAATAAATATTAATATAAGCATTATGGTGGACTTTAAATTAAATTGAAAACGACCAATTTGCGTTGGAACACAAATTTGCTATACATAATTTAAAATATCGACCCGAAAAAAGGTTGTTTTGATTTTTTAATTTTTTGTTTTTGTATTTTTATTTACGTAATCATATTTACTTGGCAAATATGACAATTTAAAAAAAAAAAATAATAAACCAGCAAATGATTTTCTATGTTATGAAAATTCTTTTTTTTTCATGCCCTTATACTTCATAATTTAAAACAAAAATAAATAAAATACTTCTCATCCGTACTAGATATTTACTAAACCTTTTATTTAAAAAATACATTCTTCAGTTTGGATGGGTATTTTGGCTTCAAATCCAAAATTAAGCTATGTATCATATGAAACAGGTAGCGCAGCCGTTCCTCTTAATACATGGTGGAACAAGATCTTCAGTAATTGGGTTACTATTACTTAATACTGAAATTACTGAAAATCTTGTTCTTATCCTTGATATTACACCTGAGATGGGAAAATTCTAGAATGAACTCACTCTCTATTAGTATTCACCAACCTTTTATTATATAAAATCATATCTTCATATATAAAAATCAATGTAAGTTTGTTTGTTTGTCCTTTATGTTCTCGAAAATTACTCTACCGGTTTCGCTAAAAATAGCAGAGTTTGTTTTAATTAATGCTGGGAAGGTTGAGAAAGTACTGTTACGTAACGTAATTACTAATTACTTCTAGCCCCTCGTCGACACACAGTATCTAGCCGTTTGTTAAAAAGTCGGCGAATTCGGTTGGATGTTTCCGCGTTCCGACACGAGAGCGACGGCTATTTTGGCCTCACAGAAAGATTCCGGCCGCAGAACGCAGAGGTTGTGTCCGACCGATGCCCCAATGTAAGCTGTACTTATTTCCTCTTTTTGCTGTGCTGTAAATAACTATGTTTTAAAGTAACTTTCCCGATTATAATGGTACTAGAGAGAGAGAGAGAGAGAGAATTTTAGATTAATAGATAGGGTGTGTATTGCCAATTGTTATTGTGTGATACCCCATATGTACAAACTATGATTGCCCTCCCGTAAATAAACCTTGGCTAGAAGATGCAAATCTTTTCTTTGATAGTTGAGAACCTTTTTTCCTCTGAGCCAGTATGCGGCTGACGCTGACTCACGACTGCAGAAGAGAGATTACCTGTTCTATCTACTGAGCTACTCAGGTGAGCCCGGAGTCAGGCGCGCATCGCCTGGCCTCTAGGTGAGTTTAACCTAACCTGTTCTTTTACACTGCCGCCCAAGAGTGGGGCTCACTCCTCAACACTATCGCTCCAACGTGCTTTCCCATCCTCAACACTGGCGCCAACTTGGCGGGCCTCCTTTCCCATCCTCAACAGTAGTTTGAATGAAATCCAATATGTAAAACTGCTGCTATAAAGTTTTAAAATTATTATGAAAAACATTGAACCCGCCTCTCCCAATCCGGCCCGCCACACAGTTGATGGTTAGTTGAAGCTAATACCCGGACAAAGCTCACCCCATGAACCTGGACATCCCTGCAAAGTCATCAAACGTAGCGAACCACTTGAAGTGACCTGTGGCAGAGGTGTTGGTTATCCTATAAATAGTTCCCGGGGCGGCGCGGCGATACTCGTACCCGCCTCCCAAATTGAAACGATGGACTAGCATAGAATTTGTGTGATTACTTTTGCCATTCTATCAAACAACTTAACTCCTTATCCCACCTCACAACGTTGCCCAACGGGTAGCAATATAGTTCCCCTGTACGTGTTCTGTACACACAGAGGGCGTTCTTGGAAGGTTTAATGTAATATTAATGTTTTATTATCTAATTTTTAATTAAAAAAAAACAATAAATAATGATATCCTCAATGGGATTTCCTATGCCGAGGATTTCATTTACAAAATATTAAATTAAATTATATAAAATTGATGATAAAAATTAAAATAATTTTTAGGTAAGGTGTTTTAAGTGCAGTTGAGTGGTTTCGGTGTTAGTCTGTATTTGATGTTAATATATTTTCTATTTCAGATCTACCTAGGCAAGGTATCCAGGGTTTAATTTTTATTTGATTTTTAAAAGTGTTATGGTTGTTGTGATTTTTAAAGGATAGTGGGATTTTGTTGAAGAGTTTAGTACCATAGTAGAAGTTTTTTGTCCAAATGTTGTGTTTGTAGTTCCTTGTTGTAAGTGTTTTTGACTCTGAGATCTAGTGTTTCTAATATGTGTGACTGTTGTTATTTCTTGTCTTTTGTAATTATGAATGTAAAGTAGTATTGTTTTAGAGTAAAATTGTTTTATTGACATAATGTTAAGTTTGTTAAATATTTCATCAGTACTAGTTCTTACAGGGACTTTAAGTATAATTTTCATGATGTATTCTCAACAAAAAAATTATTTTCATAAAAACAGGTACAAGCTTTTAACTTTCGTTTTATTATTCTCTCCGCGGTAGAGTAGTTACGATCCATGGCTACGAATCCGGAGGTCGCGGGTTCAAATCCCGGCGTACGCGAGTAAATTTTGTGTGATTAGTTTGTGTTATTTCACAATTTATTAATTAAAAATAATATATAATATATTTGCGGCACGTTTAAGAGTGGTAGATACTTTTAGTATCGCCCTGGTGAAAGACCACCATTCCGAATAAAAAAGTTTCGTGAAATAGTTTTAGTCGTGTTTAGTGACCAGATCTGAACATCCAGGTTCCACCCTCCACCTTCCACTACCGCATTTCCTTCCACTTCTCACTACCTTAAAGTTCACAACATACCACATTTGGGGATGCTGTAGCCTCGTTGGCTTTAGACGGTCGAGAACTGCTGGGACTCTTGTGTTATATTTTGAAGTTCATTCTGAGCAATCTAATAACCAAAAGCAATATCGAGGCACATTTGAAACACTGAACTTTAAGTCATGTTACCTGTTTTAACATTAATTAACATTATAAACGGTAAATATAGGCATGTTGTAAGTTTGAAATTATCTAAACATACACTTGTAGCAACATTTGTACTTTACAAACAATTGTATTGCCCGATTGAGGCGAGTTTACAAATGCAAATAATATTCACGATTCTTGAGCATTCTTAATTCAATTGAAATCAACCTAAAATATTATCCCGGGTTCCCGGTCAGTGAACTTAGAGTTGAGATAGAACAGATCATCCTTCCTAGAACGGCCTGTGGTCAGTAATAGCTTTGGGGAAGTAATTTCCCATTGCAAAGACGTCTGTATTAGTCTTCAGAGTAAAATACACACTGAGAATGTTTGTGGATGGGTAAATGCAGGAAATTTACTTAATGAATAACTGAGTCCCGTAGTTACTATAAAACGTTGTCAAAGGAAGGATCCACAAATATTTTAATACCAACCCCGATGTCTACCGGCGACGAATCGAACTGGCAGAGGAAGAATTAAAGTATGTAAATACCAGTGGCGCACATCGATCGTTGACCAAACGTAAGTTGTGTATAGTGTTTTAAGTTAGGGTATGAATTTTCCATTGAATATTTGAAAATGATCAATTTATTATCTATAAATGAATTTTAAAATATACTTAGTATTCACCACTTTATAAATATGCATTGATGTATATATATATAAAGTTGTGAATATGCATGTTTCGAAAGCGATGCTTTCATCGTCAGGAATACATTAATGCATCGCTTTCCAAACATGTAGATATCAATGTATATTTATAATTATATAATTGAAAATACACTTTGTATATACCACTTTACTTAAAATATATAAATATTTCTACATGTTTCGATAGCAATGCTATCATCTTCAGGAATAAAAATTTATTAAAATTTATTTATTGTTTTTATTCCTGAAGATGATAGCATTGCTATCGAAACATGTAGAAATATTTATATATTTTAAGTAAAGTGGTATATACAAAGTGTATTTTCAATTATATAATTAATAATGATGCCACAAAGTTATCAAGCATTTGAAGTATATTTATAAAGTGGTGAATACAAAGTACATATATTTTTTAATTCATTTATTAATAATGACCCCCAAAGTGAATACAAATCGTTTGAAGAAATTATAATTTACTATTTTACTAAATGAATATACTTGTCATTTAGAAATAATTTATCAATGTAGAACGGTTATGAAGTATAAAAGGCGTAAATTTATGGAAAAAGTACATTTTGATAAAAAAAACTTTGTTTTCTTTAATAGTTTGTATTTCTTCGGGTAGGCACAGCTTTTCAGCCCCCGTGGACCGCACGCCACTGGTAGATTCTTACATTCTGACATTTTAAAGTAGGCGAAAATTGAGGGGACTGTGATCGTTAAAAAGATTTATAGGAAAAGGATGGTTTATAAGAAAATCAAAGTAAGCTTATAAAAAAAAAACACAATGGTCCAAATGTATATGTTTAACAATTTTAATAATAATTAATTTTTAAATAATTTGTTTTACAATTGACGCATTATGATGATTTGACTTGTTTCTAACGAAGCGTTTTTTTTTAAATTAATTTAAGACATTTTACAAAATTTAAGGCAAAAAACCCGATAAGCTAGTTTTTAGTAAATGAATTTGAAAATTACTTTTTAGAAGTTAGTCTAACGGGAGCTTGTTATTCAAAACTTTATACTAAATTTACAGTTAAGGTAAAGTTTAAATATATATATCTATATAAAAGTAAAACGTATTTAATAAACTTAAAATACGAATATTTCCTCAGAATCTTATTCAAAAATATTACTACAAAAAAAAACATAAATGACGACAACAAATCGTAGATAAAATAATATTTCTTATTAATCTAATACAAATAGTTTCTTTCAGCTAGCCACGTTTTTAATATATTTATTAACTGTTTAGTTTTAATAAAAAAATAAATATATTTCACAGGTAACATATGTAAACAGCTAGGAATCATGTAATTTAAGGTTCTTTGACCATATTTGTTTCCATGTTTAAGAACCATTAATCCTTTATTAAAATTTAAAAAAAAACGAACTTGTCTGAAAAGAACGCAAGTGTAATGTACAAGATTAAAAAAGCTGGCATTTGGTGTTTCGGAAAATCTGAAAGGAAGGAGGGTCAATAGCTTAGGTAATGTAAGTAAGTAAAAATAATGGATGGAAAGAATCGGGAATGTCCCGGGAACACATATTACGATTCAGTGAATCAAAATACAGTCGGGTCGAAATCGCGATATTTTAAGTCACAGCGAATGGGGAAGAAGCAAAGAGTGTCTACAGGATTTTTTTTATGAATACCCCACAAGAGTTCCAACTACTCACAACCGTCTGAAGCCAGTGAGACAATGGCATCCCCAATTGGGGAATGCTGTGTGCCTGAACTTATTGGAGAGTGGAATGAGAAGGGGAAGAGGAGGATGAGGAAATACTTGGCTATTCAGATCTGGTCAGCAAACATGGCTAAAAGCCATTTCAAGCAAAGTTTCAATTCTGAATGATGGTCTTTCACCAGGGCGATACTGAGAGTATTTTCCAATTATGGAACGTGCACAAATATGCTACATATTATTTTTAAATGAATTAATTATGGAACAGCACAAGATAATTAAATAAAATTAACTTTCGCACGCCGGGATTTGAACCGGCGACCTTCGGATTCGTAGTCGAGAGAGAGCCTTACCCCTCGACCATGGAGGTCGTCAATAAGGATGATTGGTGTGTTAGATAATTCATTATATCTGCCAACCCCTGCTTTATCGTATCGCTTCAGTGATCATCGGTTTGATCCTATTACTCAATACTCTGAATAAATGCACAAAAATCTCTGATACTTTATTCTTATATAAAATTGTAATCTGTCTTGTTGATTCACCACATCTGTGTGAGTATTGAACAAAAAATATTTTATAACGTTTTAATTTTTATTTATAAAGATTTTAACAATTCACCACCACCTTACTTTAGAGACCAACTACATTACAATGAAGACTTCCACACACACCACACAAGACAGAAACAAGATATTAGACTAAGAAAAAAGAAACAAATCCCATACACAAAATTGTTCATTGTATAAAGGCATTAAAATGTATAAATTGCAAGGAATACAAACACAAAAAGACTATTATTGCATACATCCACAACAATTATGAATAAGATATGAGATATGAGTATAAGTATTAGTGAATGTTCTGTGTATTTTGTATATTCCCCTTTGTTGCAAATTATATCCTTGTACTTACACGATGTGATTGCTAAATTTGATTTTAAGTCATCAATATTTAGCTGTTGTATTTCGTGAAGGCTATCTATTCTACATCTATGTACATACTGTGATGTGTTTTGGACCTGTGTCACTGTTGTAATTTGAATTTTAAAACAAAATATTTAAAAGCTCAAATAGGGCGTATACAATATGATAAATAAATAAATTACTTCCCAGTGAATTGAATAATGTAGGTACCTAGATTAAGCATATTTAGAGAAAGAGGTAAAAAATATGTATGTAAGAAATATCTAATAAAAACAAGCAATTCGTAAATTAAAATTAAAAAATATGTAAGTTTATACTAGACCACACGAAAGGGAACTATTTTAAGATAATATCTGTCAGAAAAGATTGCATTTCGTTACTCTGAACGCAACGACAGATCGAACGATTTATATAGAATACAACACTGTAAATCCAATACCCGCAAAACTCTTTAATTTGACGTATATGCAAAACTCACAATATCCCACGAGATGTAAATATTTTCATCATTGAAGAGGATAATATTAACACATCCCAAATGAACCAAAATAAGTCAATAGATGTCTCATAAATAAAATAGGGTAGGTATATCCGAGACTCCGATTATTCCGATTGCAATTGACTTCGGGATGAGACTTTGCAATCATCATAAGGATAGCAGCCAATAATATGGGATTTATAAAAATGGAGGATAATATTAACAAGTCTTGAACTTGAAGTATGATATCGGTGTAAATGGCGTAAATTGAACTGGTCTCATTAGCTTAGTTGGTTAAATGGTTACCCCGGATAGGTAGAGGTCCTGGGTTCGTGTCCCAGATGCGAGTGAAATCTTTTTAATTTCTGTTGTTTTTTCGGTTTCATGGTTCATTTGGGATGTGTAAATATTATCTTCTTCAATGATTAAATATTACAATGAGGTTTACAAACTTCAATAAGTTATAAAAAATAATTTGAATAAATATTTTCAACTTGAAATCGTTTAACATGAACCTCACTGAACTGATTATTTAGATAGGTACTTTAAACTGTTTGAAAATTATACTTATATCTGTTGTTTTTAATTGCATTATCCCTGTACCCACACGGTTCATGCTTACATTTTGTATTTTATTTAATACCGTTTGTTTTCCAAATAAAAATAAATGATGGATAATTAGTCTGTTTCATTTTACGATCCTAAAAGATATCTATAAAATTATGAAAATTTCATAACTCTTGCTGTCCTATTTTAATTGTCATTAATTTGACAAAATTCTTCACTATTATAAAATGTAGAGTTGAATATTTGCTGTAAAAAAATATTAATTAATTTTGCGTTCGTGAAAATTTCTGAAAATCATTAATGTTTTTAATAACCGGCTGAAATATCGCGAAAAGTAAGTTTAGTATCTACGATCATAGATGAAAACTAACTACAGGGCGGCTGTAAAAATGCTGTGATTTTTAAAGCATTTTAGCAGTAATACATTTTAGAGCTTTACCATGTTTCTCAGGTGTAGATCACACACATATTTCTTTATTTTATAAATGTTCTCCTTACAAAGTTACAACACAGGACATATAGGAGGCAAATTCTTGCATTTACAGTTAATATTACATTAACAGCTTAATATTACACTTTCAATCAAACAGGCTCGATTCCCGCATCAGTGCATACATACAGTGCAATAGTCCTTAATATTGTTTCAGTTATTTTTTAAAACTTTAATTAATAAAGTCAATCAGTGGCATTCACAGAGTTTATAATCAGGGTAGACAGTAGAAAAAAAACAATGCATTATTTAATATTAAGAAATCCAACATGATAAATCATTATTTCGTTGATAAATTTGTTCTAATTAATAAATGAACCAACAGATGGCACTGATTGTTACATTTTATGGCATTTTCAAAAAGCACTGCTTTTACATAATAACCCAAACGAGTTGTCCCTTGAGGCGCATTCCGCGCACATGTACGTTTAAATGTGGAGTGTACGTCATTTTGCATAATTAATTCATGCCTTTGACACGCTATGTTTTAGTCGTGTGGTCAATGTGGCCCGTGCAGTTTATTTTCGCGCCTATTTTTTAAAGTGAAGATTAATTTATTGAAATAATTTAATACTTTCTAATATTATTTATATTTTTATACGAGTAAGTTGTGGTAGGCATTGCCTATGTGTCTATATAGACTGCCTCTGACGTCAATATGTGCAAAACATAAAAAGATAGCACATCACAAATATTTTAAAAACGCCCATTTCCGATTTAATGAGATGAATTTAAGGATGAGATTTTATGAAGGTGCCAGTAACCTTCCGCCACCCTCGAGGCGCAGGGGGCAAAGACATTTCGTCTGGAATGTGCTTCTGAAAGTTTTTTGTTAACTCCACCACAGTGCGAAGCGTTCTGTTGTCAAGGTTGAGTTATTAAGCACTAGTTTTATTTATGTGAAATTTTTTTTTTTATTTGACTGTCCTAAAATGGGAAAAGCTTATTCATGTACTATTTCACGTAATGTTTTTTGTACTAACAAATAATAAAATAAAGTAAAGATTTTGTAAACGTGATTCTCCGAAATTTTAACTAATAAACTGATTTTTGTAAATGTCAACTACGCGGGTATAAACAGTTCTCGAGTTTCTCATAAAATCATAATAAGTTAACTGATTTTTACATGTCGCGTAATGATTTTGTAAATGTTAATTCTCATTAACTGTAATTATTAACTGATTTTGTACATGTTGCGTAACGATTTCGTAATTGTTAATTCTCACTTACTATAATTATTAACTGATTTTGTACATGTTGCCTAATGATTTTGTATGTATTAATTCTCATATACTATAATTATTAACTGATTTTGTACAAGTTGCCTTATGATTTTGTAAATGTTATTTCTCATAAACTATAATTATTAACTGATTTTGTACATGTATTATTACTGTCGATCCTTGTCTGTTATTTTGTGCTGTTGTTTTATTTATACTTCAGTTTTGTGTCTTGTTGTATCACTTGTGGAATGTAAAATGTTCTCTTCTTCCAAAATTAGTTTTATAACCTATAAGATTTGCTATGTAGCAAAATAAAAAAATATTTTTTTAAAAAATGGCATGTTTTTATTTTTTCTTTCACCTGTAGAAAAATCTACGAGGTTTGTAACTAACAAAGCTCGTTAACATTAACTCGTTCTGGATTAATAAATGTTTATCGAATATTTTCACTGTACTTTATACAGAAAACATTGCATTGTGTTAACACTTATTTAAGAATAAAGTTTTAAAGAAAAAGATAAGAAATCGTTACCAACTGCCCATAAACATGAGAGCTCAATCAATATTAATTTAGTAAACGAACATTTTTAACAATTATTTTTATAAACAATAATTATTAGCCTGAAACACTCATCCAAATTGAAAAAAAAAACCTTCCGAGAAAAGATAAATGTCGCCGACAGGACACGAACCTGCACCCTTCTGACTGCCGGTCAGATGCTCTACCGTTGAGCTACGTCGACTTATCGCAAACTGGCCAAGTTAATCAATATATACTAGTGTTTCATTCAATAATTACTGTTTTTTTAATTATTTTTTACCTGTAAACAGCCAACTTTATTAGTATGAGGAAGGCTTGTAACGGCTAAATCCCTCAATAGATGGCGATATTTATCTTTTCTCGGAAGGTTTTTTTTTCAATTTGGATGAGTGTTTCAGGCTAATAATTATTGTTTATAAAAATAATTGATACCCTTTGCGCTATGCACAAAAATCTTCTCTTAAAAACTTTAGTTTATCAATTAATAAATATTTTTAA